>JAFEMH010003133.1:0-287442 GCA_022495995.1 Adenophora triphylla var. japonica
GGGACCTTGGCCCGACGTGCAGGCGGTAGCTGAGTACGGGCACGATAATGTCCATTTGTCGACAGTGAGCGACCGGAGGAGGACTTGATGAGGAGGCTAACGCATTTACGAGGCCGAGCGGTGATGAGGAGGAGGGAAGAATCGGAGGCCTAGGAGGTCTCCTAAGAGTAAGATTTGGAACAAAAACAAACAATGAACAATTTTTATGCACACTTTGTTTATTTTTTGCTTTGATACGGCGCCAGATGGGCGAACTAACATTGTACTTATGTTTTATTTGCTTTTCTAATTCATGCTTTTTTAATTTGCATATTATCGAGGCCTTGGGGGCGATTTTTGCTTGATAAATTCAGGTGCTGAAGCTGGGCCAAAATGATTTATAATGGTGTATAAATGCTTGAATGGCTTTTGGACATATTTTTGTACGAGAGTTTTGGTTGAAAAAGTAGGGGTGAAAACTCCGCTTGAGGCGACGACAACTTAGTTCTTCTGCCAGAATTTACTGCGAGGAATGGCTAATGTGTAGCCGTGCGGTTTTTATCCAGAGGAGCAAATAAAGGCTGAGTGCGGCTCACGGTCTCTGTACGAGCTGGATTTATTTTTACGAATAAAAGCAAGGCTTGGCCATTTCATTTCATTTTCAACTTAGACTTGTCCCAATTGTTCCCGGAGCACATTTTGGACTTAAAGACACCATCTTTGGTCATTTTGCGATGGAGAAGCCCGTCGGATTGCAAAAAGGGCGAAGCGAGACCGATTTTACTGTCCGATCTTCGGTCTTGGAGTGAAGCCCTGACCTCCAATTTCACAAGGGCACTTGATTCTTCCTTCAAGATCAAGTCTTTATGGCATTTGAGGGATCTCACCGCCCGATTGGGACCTTTTGAGGAAGCTTATTGTGGCAAGTTTTGGGGCGATCGGAGACATGTTTGCTTGCTTTTCTTACAATGAGATTGTCCCAGCGCATAGAAGACTTAGAGCCTTGATTGGGGGTCCCGAGATTAGGACGGCTATATCTCTATTCCGGCCCTGATCGGAGACGTGCCGGTGGCGGCAAAGCTTGCATCTTTTACGCGAGATCTCTTTGGAAGAGAGGTGAGAGGATGATGATACAGAGCCACCCACGAGCAGAGTTGACCTTTACGATATCCGAGGCGAGGTTTGGGTCTCCGTATATGGCTGCGACCACGGTGGCTATGGATGCATTCATTCTCTGCATATTTTCGCTACATTCCTTTGTTGAGTCAGTGGGGATCTGTCATGGTGGTCTCTTGGACATGGTTAGAGGCTGCAATTTGGGAAGGATATTGTCCCACTTTGGTTTTGGGAGAGACATTGCATGGCATCGACAGGATGGCTAGGGAGACCATTTCATGAGATCAGGAGTCATTTGTGTTGACCTTATGGGCTGCGGGGAGAGGCTTGGGGCTTTGCCGGGGCTTTGCCGGCTCGAGTGCCCTTGGGTGATTTCTCGGAGGGTGCGTAGAGGCAACGGGACCCGAGTAGGCTGGGAGGCGGCGATGGCTAGGCTATCCCGAACTTGGACATCCGTTGGTGGATTCCTCATTGGAGGTTGCGGACCCGAGGAGGATATTTCGGGAGTCCTATCTTTGTGAGGTTCGAGTTACAGCTGGTCATCCTTCTACATACACTTGCTTAGTATCCGGGCGGTTTGGGGCTTTACGGGAGCCGTTGAGTGATTGGGAGGACATCCGGACCATGGAGGTGGTGTCATTGGACATGAGGGATCCGGCCGGCTTCTCTTTCTTCTCGAGGAGCTTGGACATATCTTTCTTTCCCACCCGGGGCTATCTTCGGGAGCGGGGAAGAGCACCATCTTGACCCTTTGTCTACTTGGGTAGTACGAGAGGGAGATGGGAGCGACTCGGGTCATCTTGGAGGAGACGTCGGGCTTTATTGGGGGTGGCGTGACTCGAGCGGGACTCTGAGGAGGCAGGAGGCTAAGGCGAGTCGCCATAACCCAGGTCGGGTGACTTGGTCGGAGACATGGAGGCTCGGTACTGAGGTTGTCAGAGGTCGCTCCTTTGGCGAGGATCGAGAGGGAGGAGGTGCGGACTCGTGCTCGGGTAGAGAGAGCACTTATTGACACGGGTTTGGTAGAGGCTCCGGTGAGGATACTTAGGAGGTCGGGATGAGGATCACCGACATCATAGATAAAAAGAGGAAGAAGACTCGACGAGGCCGAGGAAAAGGGAAAAGACCAGAAGACTCGGCGAATGACGGCGACGGATCTTTTCTTAGGATTCCACTTATTGCCATTTTGCAAACACATTAGTTTATTTAGGCATTTTATTGTATTTTAGATCTTTGTAGCGAGGTTAGCGAGTAAAGAGGTAGGCAGTGCTTGAACTCATCAAGAAGTTTTTAACTTGTAATGAACAAGAAATATTATCTTATAAATTAATTGAGACACATTTCATGGAAATTCAAATGTCTTATTTATTGGGACCCGTTTTATGAAAAGCCAAATACCCTTTATTATTTAGGACGCACTTCATGGAAGCTTGATTGTCCTTTTTATTGTTTAGGACGCATTTCATGGAAACTTAATCGTCCTTTTTATTGTTTAGACCGAACCATATATGGCGCCTACGTTCCCCTCTTACAAGAAAGACGAAGGGGCTCAGTCTTCGTAGTTCATTACGGTGAACTAATTTTTTTTATGTGCGCCATTTGTTTTTGCCTAGACCGCCCTTTTTAGGGTTTCGGCCCTAATTTGGGCATTACTCTTTTTTTTTTTTTTTTTTTGCACTAAGATTTTTATGTGACCTTTTTGTCTTTACTGAAGACCGCCCTTTTTGGGGTTTTCGGTCTAGTAGGTATTACTCTTTTTGCACTTTTTTTTTATTTATTTTTTTCTTTTTTTCTTTTTCTTTTAGACGTAGTATCTTTTGAGCTTATCACCGTTATTTGGGTGGACAAAGGGATTGCCGTCCCGGGTCTGCAAGCTTCATGGCTCCTCTGCGATAGTATCTTACGCACCACATAAGGGCCGATCAAACGGGTTCCCATTTTCCCGGGGGTTGTCTACAGTAGGGGGCTTCACTTCGACACTAAGTCACCCTCTTTGATGTCTCACGGCCTTGACCTTTTTATCAAATGCTACGGCCATCCGCCTCTGGTAGGCTCGGGTGTGTTCCATGGCTTTTAGCCTTCTCTCAAGTAAACGAGGCTAACTCATCATGCCGGTGCCGCAACCATTTCTACTTCATTGACAACACATGTTTCCGGGAGGACCCTTAATAACGGGATTTCCCAGCTCCCTTTGGTAGCCTTTGCTTCCATCCCGTAGGTTAAGGCAAAAGGAGTTTCTCTGTGTACGGCTGTTCGACAGATGTTACCGCCCGAGTGCCCGGTGTAGCTTTCGGGCCAATCACGACCACGGGTGGCCATCTTCCGGATGATCCGTTCGAGCGTCTTATTAAGCGGGGTTTAGTCTCATGGAATGTTGTCTCGGCCTCTCGAAGAACTTCCGAGGTCAACAAAGTGCTGCCCGTCCTTGCCTTTGGAGTGGATTATCATGTCGTCTACGTGAGACCTCAATCTCCTTGTGGATCATGTCATAAAAGCGCGGTCGTTGCCACTTTGGTAAGTAGCCCGCGTTCTTAAGCCCAAATGGCATCAGCTATAACGATAAGTTCCCCACGGCGTGGTGAAGGGAGCTGTCTTTTCTTGGTCTTCCTCGGCCATCTTGATCTGGTTGTATCTATGAAAGCCATCAACGAAGGATTTGACTTCGTAGTTGGCAGTGGAGTCCACCGGGATGTCTATGTTTGGCAAGGGTAATCGTCCTTGGGGCTGGCCTTGTTCGGATCTCGGAAATCCACGCGGCGCACCTTCCCATTGGCCTTGGTGGCGGTCACAATATTGGACAACCATGTCGGATATTCGATGACTACTGATGAATCCTACCCGGTAGCTTCTCAATTTCTTCTTTGACCTGTAGAGACCATCTACGCTTGATCTTCCTCGGTTACGCTTTCTTGGCTTAGCATCTGGTGCTAGAGGGATTACTGTGCTCTACTATCGAGCTGTCTAGCCCCGGCATATCCACTGTATGACCATGCAAACACGTCGACGTATTCCACGAAGCGGATCGATTAGTCTGTCCCGTTCACCCCCTGGAAGAAGTTTCCGATCTGTGTCTCTTTAGGTTCCTCGACAGGTACCCAAGTTCACACTTGTCAAAACCTCCTCGGCGGCTTGGGCCCGGTTTTCCTCTTTTACGAAACACTGCTTAAAGATTTATTTAATGTATTGTTCATTTAGTGTGTTTGCATCTTGTTCAAATGATTCATTATTAATTGTTGTTGAGTTTTGAGTTAATTTATCATTTGTTAAGTTGGCAATAAGAGGATACTCGAGAAAGATCTGTCATTTCATTCAAAATAAGGAAAGATGACATCGATTACATTTTGATAGTCCTCGGGCGTGAGGCCTTCGGATGACTCGGAGGCTGGAATTCAAGATTCTGACTCGAATGAGCAGACGCTGCGGCTCTGGATCCTACACTACTTATTGACTCGAGGGTGGCTGTGGCAAAGGTTGGGACCGGGATCTCACTCCTTCTTCTTGTTGCCACAGGGAGTAGCGGTCTTGTCGAACGTTCTCATCCTGTGGATCATAATTGCCTTTGTTGACACCATTTCCATGGGGAATACTGGCTGATACAGCGGAATCTCCTTTACGAACTTAACTTTATCTGCATCGGTACCTACAGGGCGGTAGGACCGGTTGTGCTTTCGGCATCGAGATACGGCTTTCTTCATCCCAAAAGTCTTACGGCCGGTTCACTCTTCTTTCCACCTTTTCCCAAGCAGGGGGCTAGGGCTGATCCTCGGGAGTGGTAAGAGCCATTACAAATACATTATGCTCATCATGGGTAATGAAGGGTTACGAAGAATCTTTCATTAACATGGCTTGTTTTACTTCAAACTCGCACTCTTCATAAGTGAGCCTTTCTTCTGTAATCTTGACCATGGTTCTTGGTTCGATATCATAGAAAAGAGGCCGAGGCTCGACAACATTAACAAAATCAGGTTCCGGCTATGGGCCCAAAGCTGTCCTTCCTTGGCGGCGGCATTAATCAAATCTTTCCACTTTCCTTGCAATTGACATAAGGAACATTGAACTTGAGAATGTCTATGATCTCTGGATTTCCAAAGTTGGCACATTTGTCTCCCAGAACTCGATCATGTTGACACGATTGTTAGGTGGAAGAGGGTTCTTGACCACATTAGGACCCAGAGGTGTTCCAACTTGCCTTCTTCAATTAGGCGAGAGATCAGGAATTTCGGGTAGGTGCAATCATTGGTGTTATGCCCGTGATATTTGTGGAAGCGGCAATGTTTGGTTTCGTCCATTCGACATTAGGGTTTACGGGTTTCCGGTTTTCCCGAAGGTCTGATGAGTCCTTCGGCTTCACCAAAGAGTCGAGACCTTCTCCGAGTGGCATTCCAAAATCTTCTGTGGTATAGAAATGAGGTCTCAGTTTCGCAACTACTTGGCAGATCTGTCCCACTTTCTCATTACGGATGTAATTGACGGCGCGACCGTTTCTTTTCCCTTTATAGTGACAGTAGGGGTGTTTGACAGCGTGCTTTGTAGCGATAAGATCGGGCGATCCTGTAGGGTGGGAGCCATGTTGAAGGCATTTTCAAACTTGGTACCGGCATTTACATCGCTCGAAGAGTCGGGATAATAATAATTGCCAATTTGGACCCTTAGTTGAGGCTTTAAGCAGGATTGGAAGATCTCCATCTGTTCTTCTTCATTCAGCGGGGTCATCATTTCGCTGAGCTTCGGTTCCATCTCCTGTAAAATTCACTCAGCTCGTGCAGGCGGCGTAGAGTGCCTTGTAGGTCATTCCCTGCGGTTTCCCAATTCAAATTGGCCTTATACTTCTCCCGAGAAAGGCTTCCTTAATTTGGTCCCAGGTGGCTCGGGCTTACGGTTTTACGTGCGGGAACCATCTAAGAGCTGAACCCTTTAATGACAAGCGAAAATGGTCGGCCATTTGCTGATGTGTACGGATCCTTGGCTCTCATGGCAAGAAGATAGCTTTCAATATGAGTCAGGGGACAATCGGTGCCGTTGAATTTTTCAATCTCAGGCATCCAGGAATTTTGGAGGAAGAGGGACAATCTTGCTAGGATCGGTAATCTAATATGCCGCCTTTTTGGTGTTCGAGTTCTCGAACTTCTCACTGCATGGACTTAACTTGTTCCATCAACCAAGTCATGTTGGGATCGGGGACGGTTTTCGACTCTAAAAGCGGGCTTGTCGGATTTGAGTGGCGGGGTGTGGGTGGCACGGTGGTATTTGTACCGTGGCTTGGGAGTCTTTAGAAGGGAAATAGGTGTAAACTTGGCACAGTCCGGTGTTTCCACAGGCGACCGAGAGGCATAGGAATTAGGCTCATAGTTGCGAAGTAGAAAAAAGGAGCCTCGTGGGATCCTATTGGCAAGGTTGGGGTGGAAGATCTGTTTGTGGCGGGCGGGGAGTTGAAAAGGTCACTTGATTGATTACGAGGCACTGGAAGTTTTACGGACGGCCCATCTTGGGGAGAGGGAGCGAACCCCATAGGGTAATCTGAGAGGCTGCGTTACGGGGATAGGCTGTGGCGTTTGTTCTCTATTGGTAGGGAACAAAGGCGGGTCTTATACGAGGAGGAGAGGGTGTTGGGACCACTAATGGCTTGGGATACCGGAAAAGTGAAAAGGGGCAGTCTTTGGCAAAGGCTCATATGTGGATGGAGGAGAGCGGTTATAGGCTAGAGAGTGAGATGGTTATACGGAGTTTCATCTTCTACCATAACCAAGGAACCATTAGGCTCTACCACTATCTGGACCCCGTGACGGCGTAGCGCATCAATGAGCATGGCCTGTTGTTCCTCATGGGCCTTACGACTGTTTTCCAAGGCTAAGGCTAGCTCTTCTTCCCTAGTCATCTGGTTACCCAAACCAGTCTTTGTTCTCTGTCGAATCGGACATTCGACTCTGGGTGACCAAGCGAGGATTACGGCGAGCGTACTGAGAATTACTGCGCTAACAAGTCGCTGACCCGGTGTTTTTACCCACTTCTTTCTCGGCTGGGAAAGGGATAGGAAAGGTTTAGACTCGGGGTAGGTGTTTGGAGTGAAGGCTCGGAGCAATATGCAAATTAGAATCTTCCGGTTTACTTAAAACGAGTGTCTTTTATTAATATCTATTTGGTTGGAAAAGGGGTTGCCCTTCTTTTCGTAACTACTCTAGATCTGGATCGGTGGGCTCCGTCACTACGTCTATAAGCCCCTCGTATTCCACTGTATTTCGACCTCCCGGGGTGGGACGGCCCAGGGCGAGGTCCTATAGGGCACGCGGATCCCACCGACCGAGTAAAGAACGCTCTTAACGGGTCTAGCGGGTCATAGGGAACTTTCAACGCACGAGCGATGCGGATTATAGTCAAGGCACTACCGGGAAAGTCTCATCTTTCTGCCTTGATAGAATTTTGGCAGAATTTCGCTTGAGCGAATGACGTTTTGACTTTCGGTAATGTCCGAGAATATAATAGGCATGGGTCGGGCGGCAAAAGCCAGATGACACAGTGTCACATTGAACTTCGTTGCATACGCCGGGCGTGAGTTAGAATTAAAGTCAATGCCGGGTCAAGATCTTGCCAATTTTTCCTTGTCAGAATTTTAGCAGAGCTTCGCTTGAGCGAAAGATCTTTTGATTTGTTGGCAAAGACTCGGTCTTGACTCTTACGCATTCCGTGCAGGTCAAGGTCAATAGTCAATGTCGGAGTTGAGATCTCGCCAATTTTTCCTTGTCGGAATTTTGGCAGAGTTCTTCTTCCGTTATGAACTAAGGCTTGACCTTTACGAGGGTATGCGGCCCTGGGCTATATGACACGGACTAGACCAAAAACCAACCAAAAAGTCACGGTTTTGAAACGTGTGACACGGTTTGTGTATTGGTCGACCTTTGGCCCATGGGGAGGTTGGGATGATTCCGTGCGCGCCGGGAGCATCGTAAGAGCTGTCCGTGGCTGCAGTGGAACCACCCTCGGGTTTGAAGGACGTGCGTGCAAAAGTGTACGGGATATATCGGGTGCGCGTAGTGTGCGGTCTCCTAAAAATGTTCCTTTTTGAGTTAAAACGAGATTTTCAGAAATGTGTTTTAAAGGAATGAATTTCGGGACGGGGAGAATGCAACACATAAGCACGTAAATTTTAAGGAGCCCCGATCGAGTCATGGAGTTGAGTAGCCCCAAGTGCTGAGGGCTGCCCGAGATTAACCATGATTTTTCTGGTGGAATTGCCACTGAGGTCGCTGGTCAAAATCTAATGAGGATTGAGCTGTACGACTGCATGGATCAATTTTCCAGGTTCCACTCCTTTGCTATTTTTCGGGTTGTTTCCCGTTCAAAGTATGCACAGATTTCAAGATGCAAATGATGCAATGCAAGGTAAAGAAAGCAAGCATTATTAATGAAATCGGCGACGAGAGTCTAACCCGCTCAAAGGGAAAAGCTTTCTTTCTATTTTTTTCGAAAAAGTGATACCGGTACGTGGGATTGTTAAACCACCGGTTATCCCAACTCCCACGTCAGAGAGTGTACAGGAAAGGCAAGTGGTTTCCACCTATATACTGAGTATCGATTTTTTTGTTTTGAAAATAAAAGCTTTTCTCCTTTGGGATGTCCCCAGCAGAGTCGCCAAACTGTGAATGTGTGCCCCAAATTTTTGTGTTTGTTGGATTCACGCGAGTTTGAAGACATCCGGTTTAATTTGAAAAACGGAGTCGCCACGCCATTTTGATTACCTCAAAACTTTGAAAAAAAGGTTTTATGGGTTCGGAGGTTAAGTTACCCCTTGGGAAGAACGGATCGTCGTTCACCCAAGGTGCCTTGCCGGAGCAAGTCTCCCATGATTTCATTAATCGTGCTTGCTTGCGTGCTTTCTTGTGTGCATGTGTTTGAAAATAAGGAGGGAATGTCCCAAGTCGTCTTCCGGACGTACAAACCATTTGTTGGTTGTCGCTCGGGATTTCTTGGATTTTATGTATTCGGGATTATGATCCCGCCCTCATCTGGGACTTGTGATCATCGCATTTTTTTAGACCTTGGGACTTGCGTGATCGAGAGAATGACTCTCTTTGTAGTCAAAGATGAGGTTCTTTAGAAAAGGAGGGTCCTTAGCCCATCAATCCTACACTTTAAGATGGTCGAGCTTGTATAGATGCTTCATACTCATCTTAAGTGATAATCGGAGATATAGGGTTCGAAGGTGTCCCTTTCTAAAGAGATTATGAAACCTTTATGGAAGGAACGATGTAAAGATAGGATCTTTTACACCGGTCCGTTCCTAGGTTGCTAATGGGGGAATGGGGGGAATGTATGTAAAAATGACACTTTAATGAAAAGATGACATTTTTGGGTTGCAAATGATGCACTTGATTCAAAAAAATGATCTTTATTGCAAATAATGCATAAAGATATGATTTTTATGCAAATGATGCATTTTGTTGAAGAAATTGGCATTCATTATGCAAATGATGCATAAAGATTGCATTTTGAAAAAAAAAGCATATGATGCTAATTTATGGTAAAGACATGGTCTTTAAAGCAAATGATTCTTGGAAAAGGGATTTTGAATGCAAATGATGCATTTTGATTGAAAAAAATTGATTTTTATATGCAAAGGATGCATAAAGATGACATTTTTATTGGAAAATGGGGGTTTTAGGTGCAAAGGATGCACCTTTATGGGGAAAGACTACATTTTTATGACAAATGATGTCTAATGCATGCAAAAGGGGAAGGGGAATATAAAGATGTGATCTTTAATCTACCAAGTCCCAAGCAATATAAAGACAATGCAATGAGCAATTTATAAAGCAATTAGGATGCGAGGTTAGGGCGTGCGAGGTTACCAATGGCTTCCTTCTTCTTTGGATGGAGCTAGGAGGAGAGGTTGATCTTGGATCTTCAAGGAGGAGGGAGGGAGCTTCTTGGCCTTCTTCTTCACCTTCTTGGATCTTCAACAGCCTTTTGGGAGTATTATGATTTTGTGGGTTGATTTTGTTGTGTCAATTGTGTGTGTTGAAATGGGTAGAGGAGGGCTCTATTTATAGGCAGTCTGGAAATCGCCAATGAGGCCGTGCGGCTAGGGACCTCCAGCTAATGCAGCCGTGCGACATTATCCATTGTGTCTCAGCATTTCTAAAACCATGCAAGGTGGCAAATTCTAGAAGGTTCTTCCTAATTAAGAAAAACGTGTTTCTTAATTAGGAAGGCTCCTCTTCAGCCTTTAATTAATTTGGGACTGTTCCGGAATATTTCCGGAACACTAGAAAGGTCCGGGGAATTACCGGAAAACTTACCGAAATTGCCGGGAAATTTAACCGGAAGGCATGAGCCAGATTTGGGTACTTACAGTTGGCCGACCTACTCTCGAAGTTGGCCACATCAGATGAGCAGCACGGGTAGCCTATCTCCTACCTTGAGCATCCAGCCTACTGAGAGGGTTCGGATTGATGCACGGAGGACACCACTAGAAATTGGGTTTATACGAAGTGTTGGATCGACGAAATACAGGCTTATATAGAAATAGGCGAGCTGCCTGATGACGAGAAAACATCTAGAGCTATTAAGAATAAGGCCCCGAGGTATGTCATTCACGGGGACGCGTTATTCAGGAGGTCGTTCACTAAACCCTTTGCTAAGGTGCCGTTCACCCTCAGGAGGTTACTCAGCTGATGGACGAAGTACATTGTGGAGTTTGTGGTGGACACCCGGGGGCCAGAACTTTGGCCGACAAATTAATCACTTTGGGTTATTATTGGCCTCATATGAGAGCAGACGCTCATGACTTTGTTCAGCAGTGCGACAAGTTCCAATGATTTGCCGACCTACCTAGACTGCTTACAACCGAGCAAACTCCAGGGGTCCCAGCTTGGCCTTTCGATATGTGGGGAGTTGAATTGATTGGCCCCTTCCCATCCGCTCGAGGAAACTTTAAGTATGTGATCTTTGACATTGATTACTTTACCAATTGGGTTGAGGCCAAGCCGTTAGCAAGGATTACAGAGGAAAATGCCATCAATTTTATTCATGATTACATTTGGTGCCGTTTTGGGATTTAGCGAGCTATAGTGTCGGACAACGGGCTACAATTCTCCACAGCTTTCAAAGAAAAGATGAACAGAGTGGGCGTCAAACATTGGAAGTTTTCGGTCGCTTATCTTGAGGTAACGGGCGGTGAGCGGCGAACAAATTGGTCCTGTCGGCACTTAAGACGGGTTTAGTTGGTTGACGAGGGCGGTGGTTGGACGAACTACCCATTGCTCTCTGCAGGGTCCGCAGACCACCGGGCCGGCGGGTGAAACCCCATTTGCTCTTACGTATGGATCAGAGGCCATGGCACCGGCCGAGCTACGGGTTCCTCTACTGCCGAGTGGTTTTCTTTGATCATGAATATAACGACGTCAAGAGATTGATCGACTTGGATTTACTCGATGAGAAGTGGGCTACAACCCGATTACGAATGATCAACTACAAGAAGAATACCAAGGAGCTACCAAGACAAGAAAGTAAAGAGAATATAGTTCCAAGTGGGTAACTACGTGCTAAGGAAGATCGAGGTAACAGGCAGGAAAGCTTAGCAGAACAAGTTATCTCCTAACTGGGAAGGCCCCTACGTCGTTACTCGTATGGTCAAAGAGGGAACTTATATGATTGGTCATCCAGATGGTGAAGAGTTGAAGCATCCATGGCATGCTAGCCACCTTATCAAATACTACTTTTATAGTTCAGTTTCAATTCCAAGTTCCAGTTTTCTGTTTTCTGTGTAATCGTTCTACTACTTCAATAAAGTTGCAGTTCTATTCAACCAAGATTGTGTTATTTCTATGCTACTAACAGATCTGACACCTAGGTCGATCTCGTTCTAATAGACTCGACTCTTAGTCAGTCTCGTTCCTCTAAAAGATTTGATCACTAGGTTGATCTCGTTCTAACAGACTCGACTCTTAGTCAGTCTCGTTCCTCTAACAGATCCGACCCCTAGGTCGATCTCGTTCTAACAGACTCGACTTTTAGTCAGTCTCGTTCCTTCAACAGGTCTGACTCTTATTCGACCTTGTTCTAACAAGCAAGTATTAGATCGACTACGTTTCTGAACTAGTCCGACCAAAAACTCGTGACAATTCAAGTCTATCATATAGATCTAGTTCGACAAATGAATACAAGATGGATCAAAACAAAGGGATTCATGCATAGTCAATCACAATCAGATAACGTAAGGTCCCCCAAAGCGGGCCAGGACTTGAACCAACAGATGTTACAAGTTAAATGCCTCCCAAACTGGGCCAAGGCATGGACTACATAAACAAAAAGAAAAATTGTTTTGGTGCTTGTTCATTTTGATCATTAAATAAAAAACAGAGAGATTAATCTTCTTGGTCGTCACCAGCTGGAGCCCTCTCTGTGAGGACCCCGACCCGGAACCTACACATGTACCTGTAAGTGCTCCAATTTGAGCCGTTAGTATTTTCGTTAGAAAATTAACGAAAGTTTTAACATTTCCAACATTTCTAACAAACCCTAAACTTTCTAACAAAGCAAGGGTAAAGTGGGCATTGCCATTTAAAGTTAAACCAAGAAAAGAATCTCAAAAAGCAAAAGAAATTGGAAAAATCCGAATTAGGCAAGTTGAAAAACAAAGCTGCTTTGTAGTTTTTGAATAATATTCCTCCTGTCCAAAAGCCGCTTTGGCGGATGAACATTGCACGCTGACGATACCCTCCGCGCGGATAGGATTGCCTCTCGAGGGGACTATAAATTGAACCCTCCTCTCTCGGTTTACCTGACACATTTTACACACTGAAGAAATTTGCATTTTGGCGAAAAATAGAGAGAAAACGGTGGGAATCCTTAGATTGCCACCATTTTCTCTTGAACCTTTCTCAATTTCACTTCAACCATTCTCATATCACTCTTAAACACACCAAGCTCAAGCTTAAAACACTACTCAAGAGGAATATTAGGGAGAAAACATAGAGGACTTAAGTGTTATCTACTTGTTTTCTATTTGATCAACTCTATCATCAAACCCTAAACACATTCAAGCCTTGAATCCACCCAAACACAACTCCAAAACACCAAATCTTGATACTCCTCAAGTCAAACACCAAATCTTGATACTCCTCAAGTCAAATTCCAAGCCTAGGAAGATAGGGTGTCACCATTGGTAAAGCCCTCCTTCTCTAAACCCTAAAATTCCCTTTTAACCTCTTGTTCATCTTGTTCTTCTTATTTTGATTTGCTTTATGTCTAATTTAACTTAAGTCTTGACCTAAGATGGTCATCTTGAAGCTCATCTTCATGAATGACCATCTCAAATGGTTCAAATTTTAAATCTCTAGTTGATTTGTCTCTTTAATTTCATCTCTACAAAATATCCCCTTTCCCTTTGCAAAGGACATGTTTAAACCCCATAAAATTCCCCAAGGATGACTTGAATATGATAACCACTCAACACAAAGTAGTGGAATCAAGTCTAGGGATGAAAATGGGGTGAACATAGATGCAAATCCCCCAAAAATCACATTTTCCCTCAAGAACATCTTGCTGTCCAGTAGCATTGTTCTGAGATCTCAGTCCATTTTACTATTTTTTGGACATACAGAAACTTGGAATTTGGTGTTGACTACAAAATACTTTTTGTAGCCAACATCCAGATATTTCCAGACATATTTTTACTTTATTTTTTTGTGAGTAAAACTCCTTTTTTCAAATTTTCTTTTAAAGGTTAGTTCATCAGTTTTTGGAAATCCAGATTTCATATCTGAGATTTCCAGAAGGTTTTGACCCCTCAAATCATCTTCAAAATGAAAAGTTGTTTTACAGAAACCTTTTTCAAGGTGTTTTGAATATTTTTCATTCTCGTAATTTTCCCAGATTCTGGAGTTTTCAATCCCTAAAGTCCATTTCAAAATTAAGTGTTCACTGTCTTTTTCATTCTGGCAGAAATGGTTTCCAACTTCCAAAAATCTTTTGAGTACCAAAATCAAACCCAAAAATCATACCAAAAATCATGGGATCTGTCCAAAGTCTAATAAAGAATTCCCGATTTTTACTTTCTTCAGTTTCAACTTGTTTTGGCCAAAGTTACACACACACACACACACACAAACAAATGATTTTGAATGTTTGGAAGACTCGTTTTACGAGGCATTCCGGGTGCACACTAACGTCCTTCCCGGCGTGTAACGTGACCTCCGAACCCAAATCTCTAATCTCGGGCATTTTTCAAAGTTTTGGCCCTTAAAACAAAAATGGCGTGGCGACTCCGTTTGATTTCAAAAAAAATCGGGTACATCACAGTGGCGACTCCGCTGGGGACAAATAAGCTTTTTCTAAAAAAAAATGGTATTTGGTATATTGGTGGAAACCATTAAACTTCCCGTTATCGCCTCCTAACACGAGTCGGGGATAAATTGTGGTTTAACAATCCCACGTACCGGTATCATCGTTTTCAAAAAAAAAAGAAAAGCTTTTGAGGGTCAAGCTTCCGTCCCGGCATTAAAAATCATTTGTTGTGTGTGTTGATTTTTGCACATTTTCGTGTTGTTTTGGCCGCCTCGGAAAAAGTCAAAATTTTGACTGTCGGAATCATGTCCTAACTGTTGGGATTTTTGTGCTTATGTGCTTATGTGTGCATTTACTTTCAAAAAAAAAAAATTCAAAAAAAAAAAATTTTCAAAAAAAAAAATTTTCAAAAAAAAGAATTTCAAAAAAAATAAAATTTTCAAAAAAAAAAATCATGCATCATTCTTTTTAAGACACATAAAAAAAATTTCTATTTTACTCAGAAAAAGAAGATAGACTGCTTGCACACTACGCGCACGTGACCTTACACTGCACACTACGTCCCTAACCCGGGGAAATCCTTGTCGCGGCCCGTTTGGTCTTATTACGCCTCTCGGTGCAAGCACGGGACTACCCAGACATCCCATGGAGCCTCGTGTCGACCATGCGCTTGTCGTGACACACTTTGTCCAGAGACCCGGTTGGTTTTAGTTTGAGTACGTGTTATGCCACCTGTACGTGTATAGACCTTTCCTTTCAAGCCTTTGTCGGCATACCGACTCAATATCTTTCGGGGACCCTAATCGGTCGAAGTTACGCCGGTTTTCCGCCGCGGACTTTGACCAAGATATTGACCGGCGCCTTGACTTCGGCTACGGCGGCACAAATTATACCTGACTCCCAGCATTGACACTTTGAGTCATCAAGGATTAATGATTATTCCATGCCTAATTACGGCTTAGCGACGACAAGTCAAGATCAATCGTGGACATTTATCGGTCGAATCATGCCGACTTTTTGTCGAGCCCTCGGACATGATCTTGACTATGACGTCAGCTTTGTCCGAAATTTACATCGAATGCTCGTTAAGACTCGATTACCCGCCAGACTTTTAGGATCGTTTTTCTTTCGGTCGGTGGGACCCGCTTGCCCTATAGGACCCTCGCCCGGGGCTGTCCACCCTGGGAGGTCGAAATACAGGTGAAATACGAGGGGCTTATAGACGTAGTGATGGGGCCCACTGATCAAGGATCCAGAGTAGTTTGCGAAAAAGAAGAGCAATCTTTTCCAACCGATTAGGTTAATAAAACATGTTTTAAGTAAACATGAACAAATAACCGCATGTTGCATGAGCCCAAAGCCCAAACACTTACCCTCCTTCAATTTCCACATATCTGAACCCTCGTACCTTGTCCCCCGCAGCTCCGCACAAAGCTTGGTTTCGGGCACCGGGTCACCGTTTGATCAGTTGGGAAGAGTCAAGCGCATCGTCAGCTTCACCGTTTATTCCGACTCCGGGTTTCAGAATGTCTGCATCAGCTGGTAATGATGGGGACAACGTCACTCCACCTCCTGGGACTCCTCAAACAGAATCGCAATGGAATCAGCTAGCCGAACAGATGAGAGTGCGACAGGAAGCACAGCTGAACAGCCTTATGGAGGCTATCAAAAGCCATGGATTGGCCGCCAGTCTCAACCCAGATGGCACCTTCACTGTGGAAGAAGAGGAAGACCTCAATCCCGCTCTTGGTCAACCCGACTACTCCAAGATGCCACCACCGGCTTCCCACGGTACTACCACCAGAGCCCATGCTCCTCGACCTGGAGTCAGCCGGCTCCCAAGCTGCAGACCAGCTGGATCCATGCGGCGACGGGACGAGCCCGTTCGCAATGCCTCGGTGGGGACAAAGTCGGTACGAAATGCCTTCCCATGGTTGGGGATACCTCGGAATGCCACGGCAAATTGGGATCCCGCCTCGGTTTGGAATCGATCAATCCAGGACCTTCAAGCTGACAACAATTCAAAGGGCCACGGCAACGGTTTGGCATGCCGCCACCACGGATGCAGTTGGGGCCACGAGTCAGGAGCCTCCTCACCGGAAATGATGCTCAGGCACTCCCTCACACGAAGTTCAAACCCGTTTCTCACTCGGGGACCAATGGGTTGCAAGCCCCCATCCCGGTTTCATCGAGAATCACCGGGACCACGGTATCCTCTCGGTTATGCATCCTCGCCACAACCGGCCATGCAATTCGGCAACCGGGGACAGCGGCCCGCACTTAAGCCTACTTATGGGCCTCACTCCGGAAATCGAGCCATCGGCTACCTCGAGATCTGCCTCCGCCTTCTCTGTCGATTGGAAGCCAACGGCAAGTCGCTGGGTTCTATCCCTTCGCCCAAGCTCCTACCTACGCTCCCCCAGGGGTAATTTGGGCCAAGGACGGTTTTCACCTATGCTCCGGGATATGGTATTCCTTCCACCAATGCACCACCAACGGCTAGTCCTCTTCCTAGCTCAAATATCGGCTCGGGACTTCTGCTCCACCTTTGGATCCCCAATTGGCTTGGTTTATGGAGCAACACAAGGAAATGAAAGCACGGATTGCTGAGTTGACCGCAAAAAAGAACACGCTCTTCGGCCTACGAGATCCCGACTCGATTGTCCCCTGCCTCACAAGTTTGTGATGCCCGCTCTCGAATTGTTTGACGGGAGTGCATGCCTAAAACTCACTTGGACACCTATACTTTGGCAATGAAAGCTAAGGGATGCACAAACCGGCGGTTGGCCGATTACTTTAGTCTCTCTTTGAAGTCGGGGGCTTTGAAATGGTTTTTCCGATTGCGGCTGAAGATAGGGCTACTTGGGAGCAGATTACCGGTACTTTCACGAGATAAGTATAAAGCCAACTTGGAATGGGAGACAAACGAGTTGACACTGCAAACAACGATGCGGTGCCACGATGAGAATATTGGGGATTTCTATAAAAGGTGGAACTTAAAGCTCGTGAAATGGCCATTCCTCCCTCGACGAGGAGCGGTTAGACATCTTTCGAGTCATGCTTGAAGCCGCATTTGAGAGCTTCCCTCGGCCACTTCCCCTTCGGCGACTTGCGTGCAATGGTTAATTCGGCGCTAAGTTTGAAAAGGCTTACAATCGGCGGCCGCTGCACACGCTTACGAGATACCGGGTTTCTTCCACCTCCAACACAGCTCCTGCCCAACCAAAAGGTAAAGAAGTGATTAGCTATGCGGGACAGGACTGTAACAATGCCACTTCCTTTGTTCCCAAGAAACCTGATGCATCCAGATCTCGGCTCCAAGACTTGAGAAATTTTGGGATGCCTTTGAGTGATATTTTCAGAGGTTTGGTAAAAGAAGGCTTGCTCCGGCCGTTGGAAAATTATCAGCCCAGAAACCCCAATGCTCCTTTGGATACCTCCAAGCATTGTGCCTTTCATCAGTACCATGGGCACCTGACAGACGATTGCGTCCCCCTGAAGAAGGCTATCCAAAGTTTGATTGAACAAGGGAGGTTAGAAGTGCCTGAAGGGCCTAACACCATCAATAACCCATTCCCTAGAAATGACAACATGGGCATCAACATGGTCGAGTTTGGTGATTCAAGCCTTGTGGGCACAATGGAATTTGACTCGCCCCTTTGTGAGGTCAATGAACCAGCCATCGCAGGCAAGGAAAATGGTTGGATTGAGCAAGAAGAAGTCCTGATGGGAAGACCTGCAATAGCTCCCGCCTCCAGCGTCGAAGAATAGATGCATGATCCAACAGCAAAGAGCAGCTAGACTAGGGGCTACCTATCTCTAAAATAGTCTTTTAGTCAACCTTCGTAGGTTCTAGTACTTTTCTTTCACCTAAGTCCGTCTCGGACACTTGTCGGTTTTGTCCAGCTCGAATGTTGTGGAAAGAAGCTTAACTATCATTTAAAATTTTAATATATATAAGTCTTTTCTTCTTTTCTTGCTAGACTCGAGACATCACTTGCGCACCCACGTTACACTTAATTGAAATGGTTTTATCCAAAATGATCACTTGTGCTGCTCAACCACTAATTCTTTGAAATGATTAATATTTAAATTAATTGGAGTGAGAAAGTCAATTGATATCCTTCTCAAATTGGGGCTTACCAACTCCCCATCTTGCATCTCATGTGCTCACATCCCTTTCATCATCATCATCTCGTTGCTCGATGAATTTGCATGGATCTTTTCTCATTTAAAGCTTAAGCAAGCAATGAAGACTTAATTTCGTTTAGGTCATCCGGTAAGGATTGCGGTCGAAGCCTTTCACCCATAGGAAATCCATTACCTTACCCTCACCAAACAATACCTTTCATTTCGAGATCGGCGTGTATTGAAACCCCGTTTAACCATCATTTTTGCTCCTTACTAAGAAAAGTCCAAGCAAGCCCAAGAAGTTAACTTCGAGAGTCGGCGATGCGCAAAATATCTCAAGCCATGAAGGAAGGACAAAGATAATCCTCAACTCCTCAGGAAGCTTTCCAAGTCAAAAAAAAAAGAGAAAAAAGAGCTCAAGCAAAAGAAGCTTCAAAAAAGAAAAAAACAAAAGAAGGACTGTCGATCCTCACAATTCAGTAAAAGTCCCCGACTCCTCAAGAAGCTCTCCAATGATAAAAAAAAAGATAGCCTGAATTCTCGAAGATTCGCAAAAGTTCTCGATAGCTTGGACTCCCTCTCACCATTTCCTTAACCAATCCCAAGCCATCCTCTCAGAGGATATCCCCGTTACCATTATCCTCGCCTTTGGCCAAAGTCAAAATTTGACCTCTCATTCTTAGAGGCAATCAATCTTCCCCGCCATAGAAATTCCAAACACATCCCTACAAGCCAACCTCTCATCTTTAGAGGTCCAGTCAGTAAAAGACCCAGCCGACCTCTCATCTTAAGAGGTCACAATTTCCCAAATCACCCGATGGCCGATCGAAGCCCGGAAACCCAGCTGCAATTCCTATCGGATAGCAATTTCATCATAATATCTTTAAGATCTAAATCAAATTAATGCTTCATTGCTTGCTTAAATTGGAATCTAATCCATCTTGGTTCAAAATCATCAATCAAAGATTGTGCAAATTCAAATATGATTCATTCGACATTTCATGTGAGCATAATTCATTTCTACTCCACAAACACTTGCCGTGGATGTCCCATTGGGGCTTCGCATCCGTGTCTTTCATGGACACTCTAAGGGGATATGTTATTCAATCCTCCGAATCCTCAAAATCCCCAAAGGTCCTCAGATCCTCGAATTTCAACATTCGTTCTCTTTTCATTCGGGATAAGCCCGAACTACGGCGACCTGAGCTCTTCATAATGGAGGGAACGTAGGCAACCAGAAATGGTCCGGTCGAAATCACAAACAAATCTCAGAAAAAAAAATAAAAAAGAAAAAAAAAATCCGGTCCCATCAAGGATCGTCCCTATACACTTTCCGCCCTTCCGAGCTTGATTCTCGATATCAGTTGGTTTTCTCCTTGTGATTAATCAAAATATTTGTTTATATCAGAATTAGGAGTTGAATAACCCGAACATTAACAAAAGGTTTTAAGCAGCCTTGTGATCATCATGAATAAGACAAGTTTTCAAGTGTCTCGACAAGTCTTCTCTCTCTCCATCATAGGGAAATAGAGCCAAACAATGTCTTTTACGTCAGCAGGGGCTTCCATACACTTTTTCACACCTTGTGATGCTTATACTCTCTCAAAAGAGTCAAACCAAAAGCGAGAGTGTCATACACAAATTCGGGAGACATTCCCACCTTTCAAAAGATATTTCCCTGCACGTAAACATTTCCGAGTCTTGTCCAGTAACTGGTTGACTAAGGTCTGAAAAGATGGGTGCCCCCTGCAGTAAGACTACTGCGAGATTTCTTCACGGCGGAGCTTTGCTAAGCGGTTCTCCCAGGTTCTCCTGTAGCAGCTCTTCAAGCTGGGGCTTATATAGTCATCTTTGGGTCCACGTTGGGGTCTTCACTACGAGATAGACTCGCCAAGTCGCTTCTTCAAAATCCGGACTTTGCCTACTCAGGATCCGGGGGCTTTGTCAAGATGGTCTTTCGGACCCGAATTTTATCAAGTCGCAAGAAAGAATTTCAGCTTCAGAACTTGGTACACGGCAGCTTCCCGTAGCATCGGAATTCAAGATCAGGGTTTCTCCCGGCATTAGCAATTTCATCAAATCATTCTCCGAGCAAGGTTTCGGCCAAAGTCACAGCTCACCCAAATGAAAGAAGCTTCACTCATATCGACGTGCCCTAGAGCCTGTCAACATCAGCTTCAAATACCAAGAGTGAGAGGGAAAATTTCAATCAAGACCCGGGATCCGAATCCAATCTCATCAAAATTGATGTCCATGCGATACTATTAATAAAACCTCATCAACAGCCGCTGTTTTAATCGCGATCGAGGGCTCTCACCCCCCACTTGCTAAAAATTTGTTTCAAACAGTCTCTAGATACATGCATCTCCTCTCGTCACCATGCATCCCCACGAAAATCTCCCCAGGGCTCATGTAGCATGCACAAAACTTGAATCAATAGGAACAATCCTAAGTGATTGAAGATCATAAATCATAATTTCCCTGCCAAAAGCTTAGGCCAAGTGCATCTTCGAAAGCAAGTAAATGCATCATCTCATAATCATTTTTGGTTCTATGCACGCATCCGCCATCATGAATGCCATATATGCATATTCCTCTTCACTAACAAATGCAGGAATTCAAACGTAATCCTCCTTTTCGGCAAGGATGATCTTCACCAAAGACGACCTCAAATGGATGAAAACAGCCCCCAACATCCACAAACATATGAAGACCGCCTCCAGTGTCTACAAATCGGTCAGGGACGCCAAGCTCTCCAATATAATTCGGTCAGAGACGCCAAGCTCTCCAATATAATTCGGTCAGAGACGCCAAGTTCTCCAATACAACTCGGTCAGAGACGCCAAGTTCTCCAATACAAATCGGTCAGAGACGCCAAGTTCTCAAAATGCAAATCAGTCAGAGACGCCAAGTTCTCCAATACAAATCGATCAGAGACGCCAAGTTCTCAAAATGCAAATCAGTCAGAGACGCCAAGTTCTCCAATACAAATCGGTCAGAGACGCCAAGTTCTCAAAATGCAAATCAGTCAGAGACGCCAAGTTCTCCAATACAAATCGGTCAGGGATGCCAAGTTCTCAAATACAAATCGGTCAGGGATGCCAAGTTCTCAAATACAATGCGGTCAGAGACACCAAGTTCTCAAAAGCAAGAAGTCCCAATGTGAAGACAAGCTCAACAACCTCTACAAGGTTGACGATCACCAGCAAGATACAGACTCAACCAAACTCCTCCTTCAGGTCAAAATGCCTCCAAAGATAGCAAATCGTCGGCAGAAACCGTCCCACGAATGGCAACCTAACAACTCTTCATCAACATCAGCCGTAGCCTCAGTCCTTCCGGCAGCTACAGGTAAGCACAGCACAGGTATGAAAGCATATCTTAGTCAACTACTTTTCTAAAAGAACATTATCATCAAAAACTCGGGTAACTCCCAAATACTGTCAAACCATCAAAGACCATCCCCAGCAACTTTCGAACTACGTCCAGGCTTGATTCCCACTCAGGATACGTAGGCAGCCTACCCTAGGTCCAGCCGCTTGACCAACACAGTCACCCTTTTTCCCCGATAATCATCATAAACTCTAATCTTCCCCTGCGAGAATGCCCTCAAACAGTCTCCCTCAACCCCGACTTAGGATCATACTCCTGAACTAAGTCCCCATTTAGATTCATACTCCTGAACAAAACCTCGACTTAGAATCATACTCCTGAACTAAGTCCCCATTTAGGTTCATATTCCTGAACTAAAATTTACCAAAGGACCATCCATCCCAAACCGTCAAAGGAAAATCATTTCAAATCAAGGTTCGAGGCACCTAAGACGCCATCTCCAAGGTTCGAGGCACCTAAGACGCCATCATCAAGGTTCTAAGACTCCATCATTAAGGTTTGAGGCACCTAAAATGCTATCACACACAACACTAGGAAAAGCGATAAAACGCAATCATCCCCTAATTTGACAAACCAAAACCATAGGGCGACTTCCCCAAAATAGTCAGATCATAGGGCGACTTCCCAAAAATAGTCAAACCATAAGGTGACTTCCCAAAAAATAGTCAAACCATAGGGCGACTTCCCAAAAATAGTCAGATCATAGGGTGACTTCCCAAAAATAGTCAGATCATAGGGCGACTTCCCCAAAATAGTCAAACCATAGGGCGACTTCCCAAAAATAGTCAGATCATAGGGTGACTTCCCAAAAATAGTCAGATCATAGGGCGACTTCCCCAAAATAGTCAAACCATAGGGCGACTTCCCAAAAATAGTCAGATCATAGGGTGACTTCCCAAAAATAGTCAGATCATAGGGCGACTTCCCCAAAATAGTCAAACCATAGGGTGACTTCCCAAAAATAGTCAGACCTTAGGGTGACTTCCCAAAAACAGTCAGATTGCAGGGCGACTTCCCAAAAATAGTCAAACCATAGGGTGACTTCCCAAAAATAGTCAGATCTTAGGGTGACTTCCCAAAAATAGTCAGATCTTAGGGCGACTTCCCCAAAACAGTCAAAACCTTAGGGTGACTTCCCAAAAACAGTCAGATTACAGGGCGACTTCCCAAAAATAGTCAAACCACAGGGCGACTTCCCAAAAATAGTCAAATCATAGGGCGACTTCCCAAAAATAGTCAAACCATAGGGCGACTTCCCAAAAATAGTCAAGCCATAGGGTGACTTCCCAAAAATAGTTAGATTTTAGGGCGAATTCCCCAAAAATAGTCAAATCTTAGGGTCAAAGACCCGAACTACGACCGGCTTGATTCCCACTAGGGATACGTAGGTAGCCTATCGCTAGGTTCAGCCACTCGATCACCTGATCATCCCGTCAAAAATGGAGCCTTAATCTTATCGACGACCCCGCTTCCTTCGAAAGCACCGTCGCCGAGGGGCTACTGTAAGTGCTCCAATTTGAGCCGTTAGTATTTTCGTTAGAAAATTAACGAAAGTTTTAACATTTCCAACATTTCTAACAAACCCTAACCTTTCTAACAAAGCAAGGGTAAAGTGGGCATTGCCATTTAAAGTTAAACCAAGAAAAGAATCTCAAAAAGTAAAAGAAATTGGAAAAATCCGAATTAGGCAAGTTGAAAAACAAACTGCTGTAATTTTTTGAATAATATTCCTCCTGTCCAAAAGCCAGCACTGCAGCAGATGAACATTGCACGCTGACGATACCCTCCGCGCGGATAGGATTGCCTCTCACAGGGGACTATAAATTGAACCCTCCTCTCTCAGTCTACACAACACATTTTACACACAGAAGCTGCATTTTGGCGAAAAATAGAGAGAAAACAGTGGGAATCCTTAGATTGCCACCATTTTCTCTTGAACCTTTCCCAATTTCACTTCAACCATTCTCATATCACTCTTAAACACACCAATCTCAAGCTTAAAACACTACTCAAGAGGAAGATTAGGGAGAAAACATAGAGGACTTAAGTGTTATCTACTTGTTTTCTCTTTGATCAACTCTATCATCAAACCCTAAACACATTCAAGCCTTGAATCCACCCAAACACAACTCCAAACACCAAATCTTGATACTCCTCAAGTCAAACACCAAATCTTGATACTCCTCAAGTCAAATTCCAATCCTAGGAAGATAGGGTGTCACCATTGGTAAAGCCCTCCTTCTCTAAACCCTAAAATTCCCTTTTAACCTCTTGTTCATCTTGTTCTTCTTATTTTGATTTGCTTTATGTCTAATTTAACTTAAGTCTTGACCTAAGATGGTCATCTTGAAGCTCATCTTCATGAATGACCATCTCAAATGGTCCAAATTTTAAATCTCTAGTTGATTTGTCTCTTTAATTTCATCTCTACAAAATATCCCCTTTCCCTTTGCAAAGGACATGTTTAAACCCCATAAAATTCCCCAAGGATGACTTGAATATGATAACCACTCAACACAAAGTAGTGGAATCAAGTCTAGGGATGAAAATGGGGTGAACATAGATGCAAATCCCCCAAAAATCACATTTTCCCTCAAGAACATCTTGCTGTCCAGTAGCATTGTTCTGAGATCTCAGTCCATTTTACTATTTTTTGGACATACAGAAACTTGGAATTTGGTGTTGACTACAAAATACTTTTTGTAGCCAACATCCAGATCTTTCCAGACATATTTTTACTTTATTTTTTTTGTGAGTAAAACTCCTTTTTTCAAATTTTCTTTTAAAGGTCAGTTCATCAGTTTCTGGAAATCCAGATTTCACATCTGAGATTTCCAGAAGGTTTTGAACCATCAAATCATCTCCAAAATGAAAAGTTCTTTTACAGAAACCTTTTTCAAGGTGTTTTGAACATTTTTCATTCTCGAACTTTTCCCAGATTCTGGAGTTTTCAAGCCCTAAAGTCCATTTCAAAATTAAGTATCCACTGCCTTTTTCATTCTAGCAGAAATGGTTTCCAACTTCCAAAAATCTTTTGAGTACCAAAATCAAACCTAAAAATCACACCAAAAATCATGGGATCTGTCCAAAGTCTAATAAAGAATTCCCAATTTTTACTTTCTTCAGTTTCAACTTGTTTTGGCCAAAGTAACACACACACACACACACACAAACAAATGATTTTGAATATTTGGAAGACTCGTTTTACGAGGCATTCTGGGTGCACACTAACGTCCTTCCCGGCGTGTAACGTGACCTCCGAACCCAAATCTCTAATCTCGGGCATTTTTCAAAGTTTTGGCCCTTAAAACAAAAATGGCGTGGCGACTCCGTTTGATTTCAAAAAAAATCGGGTACATCACAGTACCGAGCTGGAGCGCCCTCAAACTAACTCAAATATTCCTAAACTTTTAAAGCTTTGATTTAAACTTCAAACATAAACATCATTAGCCATACCATTTCAAAATAACTCCACTCCTCTCCACTTTGGAGGAGAAGTTGACCAACTTTGAAAACATTCATCTGTTTAGTTACAAAAGACATCGGTTCTAACGTAGAAATTAAAGTTTATAATTACAAACTCCATAAAGGAATTATCAAAATACATTTTCTACGCCAACCTATACGTACCCTGACAATACCCAAAAGATTCACTTCCAAACTCCTTTCCGCCCTTACTTGGCCGGTCCGCCTGTCTCGGGATCTAAAAACATTAAAGGGAGAGGGGTGAGAATAAATCTCAGCAAGCTATTATGAATGCAGAAATATGCCAAACAAATGCAACACATAACAAATTGCATACAACACATTGAAAAAGCTGTAAACACCTTTCATTACCTTGGTTTACCTTTTCCTGTCTGAACAATAGTCGTACAACATTGGGTATAATACTCCAATATTAAGTGAGCTGCTTAAGCAATACTCACATCTTATAAGACCCATTTTTCAGGGAACCAAATAAGATAGTAGCAACTCTGTAAGACTTTTGGCTCACTACAGATGCTATACCCCGACCTGTGGCCACAGGAGGGGACGGTCACAGATATAACATAATCCGATCACATTAGGTCACACTTCCATAATTGATCGTATTATGTTATACCCTCAACATCAGCTGATTAACACATTATCAAGCACATAATAGTTACTTGAAACATAATCCACAAAAAGGGACAACAATATAGCAACATGGTAAAATATACTCATGTCCAACCAATATCATAGTGCAACATTTATTCAACACACTATGCATAATATAAACAATGTATATAAACTCAAGTAAGGCAAGGAAGTATCATCAATCCATCCTACCAGGTCATTATACCATAACATAGTCTCTTTAAAGGTCTAAGTTAAATCTACCAAGTTGGGATCATTTTTGTCAAGTTACCAAACTAGGTTAGCTAGCGTTTTCCAAGCAACATTTAAAGTACTTCCCCAATTCCATTTTGATCACTTAAGATGTCATTGTGTAGCCAAAGTATTCTACTTTAATCTAGGTTAAAGAGATTTCATTTTGGTTCGAGTTTGATTAGGTTTGAACAGCTCTAAAGTTGATGTGAGAAACCAGGCCAGGGCACGACTCGTGCCCCAGGGCACGACTCGTGCCCATTTGACCCTTCACTGATTCTGGCGTCCCCAACCAAGGCACGACTTCCCTTTATCCAAGTCACGACTCGTGACCTCCTCAGGGCACGACTCGTGCATGAGGTCACGACTCGTGCTCCTTCCCTTAAAACACTCAGAACGATTTGGCCTTATAGGCACGACTCGTGGTCACGATTTGGCCAAGGGCACGACTCGTGCCTCGGCCCAGAACAGGTACAGCAGCAGCAACAACAACACATTTCCAAGAAATCCATTTTTTCAACCAAGTGATCTCTAATTTGTGAACCTAAGGGAAATTTCTAACTTTGTTACTTTCTTCTAACTCATTTAATCTCCAAAGTACCATGCTCTAAACCTAGATCATTACCACTTCCATGAACCACAACATTTTCTATAAGCTAACAAATTCCTTAATCTAAGAAAGTTTCCCCAAGCATCAAAGCCAATAGAACAACCATAACAACATTAATATTCATGAACATTCAAAGAAGGGAAAGGGTCATAATAACTCACCTTAGGATATTTGGATGAAAAGATGATCTTCTTAGCTTGATTGATTCCTCTAGTTGTCCCAACCCCAAAAGTACTCTTGGATTTGAAAATGGATGAGAAATGGGCTTGCTATATGCCTTGGAATGAGAGGCTTTCACATGGAGCTTCCATGGGAAAAGTGTAAGAAGAAAAATGAAGAAGAAAGATGGAGGTGAATAGAGGGAGTATGGGAAGAGTGAAGGGAAGTATGGGGGGTGTTGACTATTGAGGGAAAAGGAGAGTAGATTAGGGAAAATGGTCCCCCCCCCACCTTAACCTATTATTCCAAGGCTTTCACCATTTAAATTAAACCCTTTATCCCAATTATTTATTTTACCCATTTTAACCTCCTCTTACTCTTTATCTATTTTCTATTTTTATATTTTTCCCTAGAACATTATTTTATTTCCCTATCATTCTATCCTAATGAAAGAAATCAAGTATATAAAAATGAACACCTAATATTAACAATAATATTAAAAGCACACAATATGATGCTAAATTAGTGCCTAGGGTTAGGGTCGTTACACTCACTCC
This sequence comes from Adenophora triphylla var. japonica, assembly GCA_022495995.1. Classification (NCBI taxonomy): domain Eukaryota; kingdom Viridiplantae; phylum Streptophyta; class Magnoliopsida; order Asterales; family Campanulaceae; genus Adenophora; species Adenophora triphylla. The sequence continues at coordinate 27,577 of JAFEMH010003133.1, forward strand.
CCCTTAAAAAAAATTCGTCCCGAATTTTAAAAAGACTTACTTGGATGCTCAAACAACCAAGGGTATTTTGCTCTCATCTCCAACTCTAGCTCCCACGTTGCTTCCTCAACGGTGTGATTCTTCCATAGGACCTTCACTATCGGAATACTCTTAGTTCTCAACTCCTTAACTTGGAACTCTAAGACTCTCAACGGTTCCTCAACATAAGATATGTCCGCTTGAACATCATCGGGGGGAGAACTCAAAATGTGGGAAGGATCATGACAATACTTCCTCAATATAGAAACATGGAAAACATCATGGAGTAAGGAAAAAGACGGAGGTAATGCCAACCGGTAAGCCAAATCCCCAATCTTCTCTAGAATCTCAAACGGACCAACGAACCTCGGAGCCAATTTACCCTTATTACCAAACCTTTTGATTCCCGTCCTCGGAGAGACTTTCAAGAACACAAAGTCACCAACCTGAAAAGATAAATCCCGTCTTCTATTGTCGGCGTAGCTTTTCTGTCTACTCTGAGCCGTCTTCAATCTATCCCGAATCACCTTGATCTTCTCTGTTGAATCTCTAACCAAATCTGGGCCCCAAAGTCTCGCTTCACCAACCTCGTCCCAACACATCGGAGATCTACACTTCCTACCATACAACGCCTCATACGGAGCCATCTCGATACTAGACTGATAACTGTTGTTGTAGGCAAACTCCACTAAAGGTAGATGATCCTCCCATGACAATTGGAAATCCATCACACAAGCCCGTAACATATCCTCAAGTATACGAATAGTTCTCTCGGGTGACCGTCGGTTTGAGGATGAAACGCCGCATCAAACACAATTTAGAACCCAAGGCTTCATGCAATGCTCTCCAAAATCTAGATGTAAACCTCGGATCTCTGTCGGAAACAATACTAACCGGAACCCCGTGAAGTCTCACAATCTCCTTCATATATAACTGGGCTAACTTCTCTAACGAAAACGTGGTTGACACCGGAAGAAAATGAGCCGACTTTGTCAATCTATCCACAATAACCCAAATAGCATCCATCTTCTTCGCGGTAAGAGGCAAACCCGAAACAAAATCCATCGAGATCCCTTCCCATTTCCACTCCGGAATATCCAATGGTTGAAGTAGTCCAGCCGGTCTCTGATGTTCGGCCTTAATCTGTTGACAAGCCAAACACTTAGAAACATAGTCCGCAATTTCCCTCTTCATTCCATTCCACCAATACCCACGCTTCAAGTCTTGATACATTTTGGTACTACCCGGATGAATCGCAAACTTGGACTTATGGCCATCCTCTAAGACACGCCTCTTGATTTCCGGTGACGAAGGAACGCAAATTCTCCCTTGAAAAGTTAAAATCCCATCTCTATTCAAAGCAAATTCCCCGGCTTTCCCATCTTGCACTTGATCTAAAATTTTCTTTAACTCCGGATCACCCTGTTGAGCTTCCTTCAAATCTCCATACAAGGTAGGAACGGCTCGCACATTCGCAATGATTACTTCACTCTTCAATTCTCGGGAACTCAAAGCTGTCACATACGCCTTTCGGCTAATCGCATCCGCCACTACATTGGCCTTCCCCGGATGATAAGAAATTATACAATCAAAATCCTTCAAGAACTCAAGCCATCTCCTTTGTCGGTTGTTCAACTCCTTTTGGGTAAATAAGTATTTCAAACTCTTATGGTCGGTGAATATCTCAAATTTCGCCCCATAAAGATAATGCTTCCACTTATGCAACGCAAACACAATCGCCGCCAATTCCATATCATGAGTAGGGTAATTACATTCGCCGGTGATAACTTCCTAGAGGCATACGGAATAACTTTCCCATTTTGCATCAATACACATCCCAAACCCGCCTTCGAGGCATCACTATAGATCACAAAATTCTCACAACCATCCGGAAGGGTAAGAACAGGAGCCGTAGTCAACCTCTTCTTCAACTCGTTAAAACTTTCTTCACACTTAGAATCCCATACAAACGATACATCCTTCCGAGTCAACCTAGTCAATGGAGTCGCAATCCGAGAAAAACCCTCTATAAATCTTCGGTAATACCCCGCGAAACCAAGGAAACTACGAACCTCAGTCACAGTCGAAGGTTGCTTCCAATTAACCACGGCTTCAATTTTCGAAGGATCCACGGAAATCCCCGAACTCGACATAACATGCCCCAAGAAAGAAACCTGCTCAAGCCAAAACTCACACTTGCTGAACTTGGCGTACAATTGCTTCTCACGAAGAACTGACAAAACCATCCTCAAATGATTTTCATGCTCCTCCCGGGACTTAGAATAAACAAGGATGTCATCTATGAATACCACCACAAAACTATCAAGATAAGGCTGGAAAACACGGTTCATCATATCCATAAACACGGCTGGAGCATTAGTCAACCCAAAAGGCATCACAACAAACTCATAGTGACCATATCTAGTTCGGAAAGCTGTTTTGGCAATGTCATCCGACCTAATCTTCAACTGATGGTATCCGCTTCTCAAATCAAGTTTTGAGTAGATAACGGAACCTTGGAGTTGGTCGAATAAATCATCTATATGCGGAAGAGGATACTTATTCTTTATAGTGGCTTGGTTCAACAAACGATAATCTATACATAATCGTAAGGTACCATCCTTCTTCCTAACAAATAGAACCGGTGCTCCCCACGGAGACACACTAGGGCGAATAAAACCCCGGTCTAGCAATTCTTGCAATTGGACCTTCAACTCTTTTAACTCGGCCGGAGCCATTCTATAGGGTGCTTTAGAGATAAGGGCGGTACCGGACACTAAGTCAATACAAAACTCTACCTCACGATCCGGAGGCATAGAGTACTCACTAGAAAACACGTCACTAAACTCATTCACAATCGGGACATGAGCTAACTCGGGGGACTTCTTATTGGAATCTACCACATAAGCCAAGTAACCCGCACACCCCTGAGATAGCATCTTTCTAGCTTTTAAAGCAGAAATGACATGTAAACCGAACATAGATTTATCCGCATCAAATATAAAAGTAGGCACATCAGGCATAGCAAATGAGACTCGCTTTCTACGACAGTCTACCAAAGCATGATACTGACTCAACCAATCCATCCCAAGAATCACATCAAAATCACGGATTGGTAACTCGACCAAATCCACCGGCAATACATGCCCACATATAGTCACATCACAACCATGATATATCAAAGAAGATGCAAGGCACTCTCCCATAGGAGTAGAGACCTCCAACACATAAGGCATAGATTCAGGCAGTTTATGCAATGAGAATGCAAAATGAGATGCCACAAATGAATGGGAAGACCCGGGATCTATAAGAATGCGGGCCTTAACTTCTGAGACAGGGACTATACCTCTAATGACGGCATTGGGATCGACCTCTCCTCGACCCAAGGCAAACACTCGGCCTTGCACTTTATCTTTGGGTTTCCCGTCGACACCTCTCTTCACACCACTACCTTGTCCCCCTTGACCACTACCCGAAGCTTGCTTATTCTGCCACTTGGGACAATTCCTCCTGAAATGGCCTGTCGCCCCACACTCTAAACATCGGCCTTGCTTGCTCCAACACTTGTCCTCCGAATGCCCTTGCTTCTTGCAATATCCACACAATGCCCCAAACTGACCTGGAGGCGAATGGTTTATCGGAGCCGCTACAAATCCTCCTCTACCTGCTCCTAGAGCTGACGTCCTCGGCTGTCCTCTATTCTGTCCCAAACCTTGACCTTGGAATCTATTTCTGTTTCCGCCTTCGGACTTTCCACGATGCTCCTCTATGTCATTCTCGATCCGGTACGCCATGTTCACGGCTGCTTGAAAGTTGGCGAAGTCATGAGTCAATAACTGCTTCCGGAACTCCACCCTTAAGCCTTTCACGAACCTGTAGATCCGCCTCTCTTCATCCGGTACCAAATGGGGACAATATCGGGCTAACTCCGTATACTTGGCTGAATATTGTGCTATGGTCATCATCCCTTGCTCCAGTTTCAGAAACTCAACCTCCTTCTTATCTCTAGTCACCATCGGAACGAAGTGATCCCGGAACTTACGGGTGAAATTCTCCCAAGTCTGCGGTGTCAAATCCCGATCCCAACCATCCTTCACTACTTGCCACCAGTGCTCCGCGGGTCCTTCCAACTTGAAAACGGCACATCTCACCTTTTCCGCATCCGAACTCTCCATTGCCAAGAAAATCTTATTCATCGCTTCAAGCCATCTCTCCGCCTTCACCGGATCCGGATCTCCGTTGAAGCTAGGAGGAGACATCTTCACGAACTTCTCTAGACCATGGTGCCCTTGCCTACCTTCGGGTTGTTGTTGTCCCCTACCTTGATTCTGATTGGCCATATTCTGAAGAAACACTCGGAACATATCCATCATCTCGGCATTTGGATTACCAACATTACCCAAAGCCCGATCCTGATCTCCATCATTACCCGCCATTAGTACAAACTCCTGCATTAAACACTCGACGTCAGTTATCACACACTCTCACTCAGCTAGACTCTACCCGAGAACTCTAACCGAGCTCTGATACCAACTGTGAGGACCCCGACCCGGAACCTACACATGTACCGAGCTGGAGCGCCCTCAAACTAACTCAAATATTCCTAAACTTTTAAAGCTTTGATTTAAACTTCAAACATAAACATCATTAGCCATACCATTTCAAAATAACTCCACTCCTCTCCACTTTGGAGGAGGAGTTGACCAACTTGGAAAACATTCATCTGTTTAGTTACAAAAGACATCGGTTCTAACGTAGAAATTAAGGTTTATAATTACAAACTCCATAAAGGAATTATCAAAATACATTTTCTACGCCAACCTATACGTACCCTGACAATACCCAAAAGATTCACTTCCAAACTCCTTTCCGCCCTTACTTGGCCGGTCCGCCTGTCTCGGGATCTAAAAACATTAAAGGGAGAGGGGTGAAAATAAATCTCAGCAAGCTATTATGAATGCAGCAATATGCAAAACAAATGCAACACATAACAAATTGCATACAACACATTGGAAAAGCTGTAAACACCTTTCATTACCTTGGTTTACCTTTTCCCGTCTGAACAATAGTCGTACAACATTGGGTATAATACTCCAATCTTAAGTGAGCTGCTTAAGCAATACTCACATCTTATAAGACCCGTTTTTCAGGGAACCAAATAAGATAGTAGCAACTCTGTAAGGCTTTTGGCTCACTACAGATGCTATACCCCGACCTGTGGCCACAGGAGGGGACGGTCACAGATATAACATAATCCGATCACATTAGGTCACACTTCCATAATTGATCGTATTATGTTATACCCCCAACATCAGCTGATTAACACATTATCAAGCACATAATAGTTACTTGAAACATAATCCACAAAAAGGGACAACAATATAGCAACATGGTAAAATATACTCATGTCCAACCAATATCATAGTGCAACATTTATTCAACACACTATGCATAATATAAACAATGTATATAAACTCAAGTAAGGCAAGGAAGTATCATCAATCCATCCTACAAGGTCATTATACCATAATACATAGTCTCCTTAAAGGTCTAAGTTAAATCTACCAAGTTGGGATCATTTTTGTCAAGTTACCAAACTAGGTTAACTAGCGTTTTCCAAGCAACATTTAAAGTACTTCCCCAATTCCATTTTGATCACTTAAGATGTCATTGTGTAGCCAAAGTATTCTACTTTAATCTAGGTTAAAGAGATTTCATTTTGGTTCGAGTTTGATTAGGTTTGAACAGCTCTAAAGTTGATGTGAGAAACCAGGCCAGGGCACGACTCGTGCCCCAGGGCACGACTCGTGCCCATTTGACCCTTCACTGATTCTGGCGTCCCCAACCAAGGCACGACTTCCCTTTATCCAAGTCACGACTCGTGACCTCCTCAGGGCACGACTCGTGCCTGAGGTCACGACTCGTGCTCCTTCCCTTAAGTCACTCAGAACGATTTGGCCTTATAGGCACGACTCGTGGTCACGATTTGGCCAAGGGCACGACTCGTGCCAAGGGGCACGACTCGTGCCTCGGCCCAGAACAGGTACAGCAGCAGCAACAACAACACATTTCCAAGAAATCCATTTTTCCAACCAAGTGATCTCTAATTTGTGAACCTAAGGGAAATTTCTAACTTTGTTACTTTCTTCTAACTCATTTAATCTCCAAAGTACCATGCTCTAAACCTAGATCATTACCACTTCCATGAACCACAACATTTTCTATAAGCTAACAAATTCCTTAATCTAAGAAAGTTTCCCCAAGCATCAAAGCCAATAGAACAACCATAACAACATTAATATTCATGAACATTCAAAGAAGGGAAAGGGTCATAATAACTCACTTTAGGATTTTTGGATGAAAAGATGATCTTCTTAGCTTGATTGATTCCTCTAGTTGTCCCAACCCCAAAAGTACTCTTGGATTTGAAAATGGATGAGAAATGGGCTTGCTATATGCCTTGGAATGAGAGGCTTTCACATGGAGCTTCCATGGGAAAAGTGTAAGAAGAAAAATGAAGAAGAAAGATGGAGGTGAATAGAGGGAGTATGGGAAGAGTGAAGGGAAGTATGGGAGGTATGGGGGGTGTTGACTATTGAGGGAAAAGGAGAGTAGATTAGGGAAAATGGTCCCCCCCACCTTAACCTATTATTCCAAGGCTTTCACCATTTAAATTAAACCCTTTATCCCAATTATTTATTTTACCCATTTTAACCTCCTCTTACTCTTTATCTATTTTCTATTTTTATATTTTCCCCTAGAACATTATTTTATTTCCCTATCATTCTATCCTAATGCAAGAAATCAAGTATATAAAAATGAACACCTAATATTAACAATAATATTAAAAGCACACAATATGATGCTAAATTAGTGCCTAGGGTTAGGGTCGTTACACTCTCTTCCTCATTTTGAGGCTGCATATGTTGGTCAACTTCAGCAAAACCCTGTTCCTGGGTTATCTCATTCCCTTCATCTTCATCCATCTCGTCAGCTTCCTCAAGCTCTTGAAGGATCGTGTTGAAATTAACCTGCTGAATGGGAGGAGCGACCCATGGCTCTGCCCCCTCCTCCTTGTCATGATGAGCAATCAAAGCAAGATCATTTTCATTGTAGGGGACAAGGGGGTGACCAGATCGAGCAGCCTTATCATATAGCTCTTCAGAAGCCCACTTGGCCAGCTGCTCAATGGAAGTATTAGCTGAGGGATCAACCAGGGCATGTCGGGCCATATGCTGTCGGCCAACGATGAAGAAAGTTTTAGCTCGGCTCATTATGGCATCATAACACTCGTCACTTTCTTTAAAGTCTTGTACCGCGGTCTTCGCAATAGATTGAGCCTCCTCTTTCTATTTTGCTCTGGCTGCATTATGGTCTTCTTGTAGCTTGGTCAAAAATCCATCGCGATCTTGGAGCACCTTGGCGATCGTCATAAGCTCAGTCTTCAGCTTCTCATTCTCAAGTCGGGCAGCCTCTCTCTCCGCCTTCACTTTCTCGAGCTCAGTCCTTACAGCTCCGAGGTCGACCAACGCCTCATCCTTAGCCTTCTCAGTATCATCCTTGACAAGTTTAAGGGCTTCATAAGTAGAATCCAAGTCAACGAATTTCTCCCGTAGCTCGGTCACTTCATGAGACTTGCGAGCATACTGGGTAGTTGCTATTCTCTCTCTCTCCTTAGCCGCCCTCCAGCTAATCTTGGCCAACTCGATCATGGCCAGAGACTGCATGAATAAAAAGCAAAGATTAGGGCTCATCACGGCAAGAGGCTATCAAAAGAATGACGACCAAGTGTGAAAGAAATTTAAGAGAAGTGTTACCTCAGAATGAATCAGGCCGAACTTGTCACTAAATTCTTCAGCAGTCACCCCCTTTCTGTAAGCTTGGTCAGCAAATCATTATCTGCAGCTCGCCTAATGACGACTTGATCAAATCCCAGCTCGGGATTTTAGCGACATAGGCTATTCACCCCAGTGAGTGGGGTGACATCGCTCAGTCTTTCCACCTGAGATCAAACAAACTCTGGGCTTGTGATCTGGGGAGCTGGTAGAGGTAGATGAATCGCAAAGACACCCTTGCCCTTATCAACCCGTGACCTATTCTTGGTGGACAATGGGAGTGCATCGTCAATACTTATTCAACAATAAGAAAAAATTTTAGCTAATCACCCTTTGTTCTGGATGATGGTTGGAGCCCGAGGCTCGCTCTGAAGACATGTCGACCTCCTCTCCTGCAGGCGTAAAATGAGTTTCATCTGTAGCATCTATTGGCTTGACGGGATCCGACCCATCGATTGGGACCATTCCTACTCCAACCTTGGGGAGCAGAGCATTCCTGTCCATTGGTTCTTTCTCACGATTAGCTCATGTGTTGGTAACCCCTTGAGCCCTCTTGGTATTCTTCTTCTGAGCCATGTCCATTAGGCGATTCATATTTGCTTCTTGCTCCTGGGAAAGAACTACACAGATACGAAGGAGTGTTAGCTCGAGATGCTCAGTAAAAAAGGTCGACAAGTAAAATATACACAAGCAAAATAAGAAACATGTGAGTAAGAGTTGGCGAGCTAAGTAAAAAGGGTAAGTAAGTACTTACCCCCAAAGTGATCCATATTCAGTCTGCAGTAATTTGGGGTCCTCTTACACTTGTGGCATTGACTCTCGAATCTAAACCTATCTCCCTCATGGGTGACCCAGCCGGGGTACCTAAGTCTACAGACTATGGGGACAAGTGGAGCTAACTGTCCATTCCCCCCAAGCATCATCCCAGCTTGGATGAAATAATCTTTATTTGACCCCAAGGCCTCCCAATTGATGGTGCTCCTGTGAGCTACCCGAACCAATCTCTTATATAAATCCTCATGCCAATCTGGGACCCAGTACTCATCCATAGTTAGTACTCTTGATTCATCAGAAGGTAATGGAAATTCCCATCCATTTCGGCTTTCAACCAAGATCAAGTGCGAGTTACAGCCAGTTACTTTTTCAAGTAAATTGATGAATAATTTGGGGGCTTTAGATCGAGTTGGGGTGCTAATACCTAAGATTTTCTTGTCTGTAACAATTTTGAAGAACTCCCTAAACACCTTCATGCAAGGCTCATACCCGATGAACCTGCACACCATGACAAAGCAAACCAAGACCCTAATTGTATTTACCCCTAACTGCATGGGAACTGCATCCATGCACTCCAAGAATTCACTATGAAAGGTAAAGTGGAAGGCGTAGCCCGACCTCGAACTGGCCGTAGAAGAAGGCTATTTTTGAAGGATTCAGGGCCCAATATCCACTCTTTGGCTTTCCTCTCCTTGGTAGTAAAATGAGTACCGGAACTCGTCACTATTGGTCTCACAGAACGTGTACAGAATGTCAAGCCTCGATTGAGAGATGTTCTTTCCCCCAGATGGTTTTGGAGCAACGTATCCTCTTTCATTTCGACCTGGAACAACTGTCGAGCAGAAAGCATCCACAATTCTTCCAGAGGAAGAGCTCTCTGCAGACTGGGTCGACATATCTGTAGAACACGAAGAAACAGGGGAATCAATCCTATTCACAGACTCAGGCGACATACCTAGGGGCGACTTTGATTCCCCTGGAAATCCTTTTCTATTTCTAAGGAAGAAAGGTTTGTTGGGCCCCCTAATGTAAAACAAGACTAAGTGATCTAGCAGCTCGTGGAAAAGGTGAAAACAAACAATTCTTGGGTCGTCTATCTCTACATCGCCCAATTCTTCTCCTACAGGAAGCTCTAGCTTGCTAAATTCTAAACCCCACCTGATCAAGATAGAAATACACTCTTCTTTGGTCATCTCCTTCATTACGCCGCCTACATGTTTATATACCATATGGTTGACAGTGCAATACCCGTACCAAGCCCCGGGTTCACAGCTAAAGGTCCTAGCCATGGCGAAATTGAAAAAGAAAGCGGAAATTAAGCCCTAAAGCGAAGAATTAGAGGGGTACCTTGTTTGCTTCAGAGAAGAGGGGTTTTCGACGGTAATCGAAGGTCTAGCTACGTAGAAGATTACGTTCACCTTGATGCTGAGTATATTCAAAGGTTTGAGGTTTGTAAAAATTCGAAAAGGAAAAGGTTTTTCCTTTTATACCTTTCTTGATTTGAATAGGAAAGGTTTGGGGGTTTCAAACGGTTAAATCAACCCCATTAATGCCGATGCGGTTTTCCAAGCAATTGTCTAAAAGTATCGTATTTCCTCATCATTGTGGCGCTTCAACGCATTTGACCGTCGAAACAGTTAACGATCAGGATTGAGCCACATCATCATGGGTCAACCAACTAGCAGTTCGAGCATATACATGCGATCTACTCAAAACTTCATCAAAAATTCTTATAACTTCCTGGTCGACAAAGTCAACTCAGAAAGTTGGGGGCCACTGAACGGAATAAAAGTGATGGGCTAGGCCCAACAATCAAAGCCCAGTTATTCGAGTATTATTGTCACCACATCCTTAGTGGATTGGCCCAAGTATCATAAGGCCCAAGGCCCATCAGCCAAGATCAGTCGACCTAGCTCATTGTCCAACCTCCACGGTCCCGACCTAGCTTTGTCCGACAGGCGATCCATCTCTTATACGGATATTACCCGGCTATGTCATTCAGTGAGGTCGACCTAGATCCATGCAGGCGACCTCGACCTACAAAGCGTACGTCGACCTACAGAGTCATGACGCATATATGATTCTTTCCATAACAGAAGTCCTACAAATCAGGAGTTATACATGGACACGATCTCTCATACAAATCTGATCCGTGATTCTAGGGATTTCATACAATCCCACTACAATTATAACTCATATCAAGGCCTATAAATACTTGACAACTTCAAAGGTTTAAAGGTAATTGCTTTTTATTATTTGAATAAATCTGTTCATTATAATATTTTAGCTCTCGAATCACCATACTTACTCTCACGCACGAGGGTCTTCGTCGGAGACCATTCTGGCTAGTCATGGGTTCTGTGTTTCAGGTCAAAAGTTAGGAGATCAATCTTGTTTCTGGACGAAGATTGATACAACACGATTCTTGCAGTATCAAAAATAATTCTTTTGAAAAAAAAAGTAATCTTTTATTTTCCAAAGAATTTTCCCGTCTTCCCACAATTTTTTTTTCAATATGTATAAAATAAAAACAAAACACGTTTAGTTTCCTATCTCCTTAACTTTGTGGGGATGGTTAATAGTATTGATAAAAAGCTCTCATTCCCTTTTGAAAGCAATAAAGAAACAATATTCGAAATAAAAAAAAAAAACTATTTTTAAAAAAGAACTACTGATGTGATGTTAGTTATTTTTAGTGAAATAACCACTTTGACTAGCCATTATTTTCTAAATTTTTTCTTTTTTTATGTAAATATAAAGGGAAATTGTTCATTGTTAATTGTCAGTTCTTGTATTAGATTTATTTATAAATTATCTAATGATTGAAATTAAAAAAAAATAAAATAATTTAATAATAGTTATAGGATGAGAATGGTTATAGGTTAATCTCAACCCTCCTTTATATAAAAACAATACAAAGTTATTTTTTAACTTTCTTATAATACAGATTGCTTCTCCCCCAAACAATTAATTCTATAGAGAATTAATAGCAAAATCCATACCAACCAACCGTGAGAATTTAAAAAAAAATAAAATTAGAAAGAAATAAAAAAGGAAAAAAATTAAGTAAAAAATAAAATTAGAAAGAAATAAAAAAGAAAAAAAATTAAGTAAGAGTTGGTCTTATAAAAAACGCATTTTTTCTGGCACTTAGAAAAAACGTGTTTTGTGTTTTTCCGTTTGTGCCAGTTTCAGTTTAACAAAGTGCCAGTGTGACAAAGTGCCAGTGCATGTGTAACAAAGTGCCAGTGAAAAAAGTGTCTGTACCAGTTTAACAAAGTGCCAGTGTAAACTTGCACTGACACTTTGTTAAACTGGCACTGACACATTTTACACGGGCACTTTTATATACATGAACTGCACTCTTCACACTGGCACTCTGTTACACTAACACTGACACTTTGTTACACTAACATTTTTACTGGTTCTCAAAAACACATGCACTGGCATTCAAAAACACAAGCACTGGCATTCAAAAACACATGCACTGGCATTCAAAAACACATGCACTGTCACTCAAAAACACATACACTGGCACTAAAAAACACATGGACTGACATTCAAAAACACATACACTGGCACTCAAAAACACATACACTGGCACTCAAATTCCCATCTGATTTGTTCTGCACGACGGGTTGTACTGGCATTCCAAAAAACATGCACTGGCACTCGAATTAAAATGCACTGGCACTCGAATTAAATTTGGTTCCAACTCCAACTCTCTCTCGCTCGCTCGCTCATTTTTCTACTCTTCAAAGCGCCAATCCCCCTCCCGGCGTTACAAATCTTCCTCTCTCATTGTTGAACTCCGAATAGATCTCCATCTCCGATCATCTTCTTCGTCGTCGATTTTGATTGGGGCACTGATTGGGGGTAGAGAGGAACGGTGATGGCTGTGGCTGGAGGAACAGGGGCACTGTTTGTTTTGAGGTAGAGAGATAGAGAACGGTGAAGGGCGCCAATTCCCCTCCCGGCGTCACAAATCTTCCTTTCTCATTGTTGAACTCCGAACAGATCTCCATCTCCGATCATCTTCTTCGTCGTCGATTTTGATTGGGGCACTGATTGGGGGTAGAGAGAGAGTAAGATGAGAGGAACGGTGATGGCTGTGGAGAGGGATTGGGTTGTTCTTTTGTTCAGAGGTGATTGAGGTCGCCGTTGATGATTAGAGAGAGAAAAAAAGAGAGCTGATATCGTCTTTGCGTTTAGAGAGAGAGTAGTGAGAGAGAATGAGAGTGAGCGATGCAGAATGTTGATAAAAATACGTTTTTTTTAACTTAACAAAAAACGCATTTTTTATGAGTTTTCTGGGACATCAAGTAAAAGCTAAAAAACAAAAGTGACTTTGGAGGTTTTCATTGCATGCAAGTTAGCATGAAGCTGCCACATGTAAGCCTTTGCATGTCAAGCCCTAAGCTATTCCGCCACGCACTCCATCCCCCATGCCTCACACCATCCTCGTCACTCTCCCTCTTCACACACTCCCATAACCGTCCCTATATATCTTCCCTTCCTCTCTCTCAATCTTTTCGTCAAAAACCTTTCTTTCATGTCTTCCAACCTCAAAATTCTCAATTTCTAATAACAATGGCGGGCATTTGTACTAACCAACAGCATCAGCACAAGTTCCACCCCTCTCACCAGCTTTACCTCAGTAAGAAAACCCTTCGGGAAATCGATATTCCACCTCGGAAGCTCCTCAGTCGCCGCGTAGCAGCGGCATCCCCCACCCACGACTCTCACCTCGATTTCTACATGGATTCTCCTCGATCTGAAGAAACCCTGTTGCAGAAGTACCTGCCTTACAACAACGCCGGTGCAGATGACGACGATGATGATCCTTACTCCTCTGACCATTTCCGTATTTACGAGTTCAAGGTCAGGAGATGCACTCGCAGCCGGAGCCATGACTGGACTGACTGTCCGTTTGCGCATCCTGGCGAGAAGGCTCGCCGGAGGGATCCGAGGCGGTTTCACTACTCCGGCACTGTTTGCCCGGAGTTTCGCCGGGGAAGCTGTACCAAAGGTGATAATTGTGAGTTTGCACATGGGGTGTTTGAATGTTGGCTTCACCCAGCTCGTTATCGCACGGAGGCTTGTAAGGATGGAAAGAACTGCAAGCGTAAGGTTTGTTTCTTTGCTCATACTCCTCGACAATTGCGTGTTTTGCCTCCCCAATGTCATGACCCACCAATTTCTGCTGAGAAAAAATTGGGGAATTTTCATTGCTGTGCTTATTGCCACTCTGCTATCACAGATTCCCCAACTTCTCCTTTAATTGACACGGCCAATTTGTCCCCACCCATGTCGCCGTCCGTATCCCCGCCTCTGTCGCCGGTAAAACCATCCCAATCACAATCTGGGTACTCTCCAATTTCCCGATTCTGTGATCGTGTAGCCGGAGTTGAATCCTGTGTATTGAATCAATTTGGGAATGGGGGTTTGAGCTATGAAGATTCACTGGCTGACTTGATGAGTTCTTTTAACAGCATGAACATGAATGTCAATGAAACAATAGGTAGGAACGGAAATAGAAACGGGAATCTTTCATGGGTTGATGTTTCAAGCTTCAATTGTGGTGAACAACAGCAGTTCATTCTGTCTCCTTCAACCGCAACTCCATCTGGATCTGGACATGGACATGGACATTTCTTCGGCAGTGGTGATTATTATTCAAGAAGGAATTACTTTGATGACAGGGTGAATGATAATAACGGTGTTTCTGGCCCTGATTTTGGGTGGGTGAATGATCTTCTGAAATGAAAATGGATCACTTTTGGGTTGGGGTTGATGTTGATGTTGATGAACTAAAAGGATGAATAAAGCAAGGATTTTTGTAAATGAGGGTACTGTTGATTGTTGAAGACCATCCATGTATATATGAAGTGTATATATGCATGTGATTGGGGGGGGGGGGGGAGTCTGATTATGTGATTATTTTTGAAGTGATTTTGTTTTTAATTCTTTTTCAAGTGTTTGGATTGAGTCTGTAATATCATTGGGGATTGGAAATGTTTGATTTTTTGTTGTAATATTGTGTTGTTGTGAGAGCAATGAGATGAGATTGTTGTATTGGAGTTTCATACCTCAGTTGTTGGTTGATGTATGTATTTTTGGGTTCTCCCCTAATTTTAATTTACCTTTTTTTGTCAATTAATATTTTTAGTTTGATTTTATAAGAAATTAAGTAAATGTATTAAGTATGAAAATTAAAGTATATTAGAAAAAATTGATAAATAATAGTAAGTGAATTGTTATTGTAATTGTAGCAAGTCAATTTGAATGTTTATTAAAAGAGTTGTTCTTATGAAAAATTAGTTTTTCCTAAGATTATGAAAAATGAAAAACTAATTTTTCATAAAATTATGAAAAAACTAGTTTTTGGACCCTTTTTAAATCAATGTACGCTTATTGAACCGGAAATCGGTTTACTAACAAAATTGATCCGTCATTTATCAACTCAAATTCAAACGAACACACACAGTAAAACACAAAGTTACGACGCCGCAACAAAGAAATTCATCGAGCAAAAGAAGAATTCAATCGAAAATCAATTCGTTTCAGCCGATTGAGGTAATATATGATTCACTGTCAATTATAGACTATCAATCAATATATTTACAATCATTCCTAATTGTTTCATTTAAAACTAGCGATTTTTAATTAGGTTATGGTGAGATTATGCGATTTTGAAGATGAAACTGACGATTTTGTAGATGAAACTGTCGATTTTGCAGATAATGCTACTGTAATTGATTAAATTCCTCACACAGTTGATGATAATCACGATACAGGTAAGCCAATTTCATAATGCCAGTGTTTTTTTTTATATAATGCCATAGTTTGTTTTATATAATGACAGTACATTTGTTTTGTTTGTCTTTCTAATCCCAATGTTATTTATAATATGTTCTAGAGAGTGTGCCAGTGTTTGTTTTTATATGTGCCAGTGTTACTTATTTGAAGTGACAGTATTTTTTATAATATGTGCCAGTGAGTGTTGCTTGGGCTGTCAGTTTGACTTTGTTGTTTGAAGTGCCAGTGAGTGTTGTTTGTAACACCATGATTAATTTTTGAATGTGCCAGTGTTTTTTATGATGTTCCAGTGAGTGTTGCTTGGACTGTCATTGTTACTTTATTGTTTGAAGGGCCAGTGAGTGTGTTTTAGAGTGCCAGTATTATCTTATTTGTGTGAGTGTTGTTTGTAGTGCCAGTATTAATTTTTGAATGTGCCAGTGTTTTTTATGATATGTTCCAGTGAGTGTTGCTTGGACTGCCAGTATTACTTATTTGAAGTAACCAGTGAGTGTTATTGTAGTGCCAGTGTTACTTATTTGTAGCTTCAGCAACTTCAGTGTATCAACAACTTCAGTGTCATTGAAGTGCCAGTGAGAGTTGTTTGGAGTGCCAGTATTAATTTTGTAATATGCCAGTGTTTGATATTATATGTGCCAGTGAGTGTTGTTTGGAGTGTCAGTGTTACTTTTTTGTTTGAAGTGCCAGTGAGTGTTGTTTTGAGTGCCAGTATTTCCAATATAATATGTCAGCACCTGTTTTTTCAATGTTATTGCCAATCTAATTTTTTATTTTTATTTGCAGCAAGCCATATTGATATTACTTCATCACTGCTGGGAATAAAAGCAAAGACATGGGAAGAATTGTATCAATTGTACAAGGATCATTCTAATGCATTTGGATTTTAGTGTTAAAATGATGACCTCGCGTGTCTCTAAGAAAACATCAAGGCCAATAGATAAGTATTTTATGTGTTCATGCCAAGGATACACAAAAGAAACAGGAAATGAAATTGATGTTCCAGCTCCATTAGAAGTCGGTGAAGTAGAGACTTCATCTCCATTGGAAATAATTGAAAACCCAAAGAGAAAATTGAAGAAAAAGAAAGCCCCTTCTAAAAGGACAGGTTGTCAAGCTCTTATGAGAGTAAAATTTTTAAATAAGGAAGACTTATATGTGGTTGCACGACACGAAACTGAACACAACCATAGGATGACAAGGCCAGAATGGAACCACTTCAAGCGTAGTGAGAGGTCGATATCAGAAGCAACATGAAAAATAATAGAGCAATTTGAAGAAGCTGACATCAAGCCAATTGATGGATATAATGCTTTAGCAAAGACAGCTGGTGGGGAGGAATATGTTGGGCATACAAGAAGAGATCATATTAATTTTGTGCAGAGATTGAGAATGGAAAAAATAGAAATGGGCGATGCACAGACTATAGTTGATAGACTGAGCCAAATTGAGGATGAAGGATTCTACTTTAAAATGCAGTTTGAGGAAGAAAGTAGGCTCAGTACTCTGTTTTGGAGAGATGGTATGATGAAGGAGGATTATGAATTGTATGTGGATGTTGTTGTGTTTGATACAACTTATGACACAAATAAATACAATCTGATTTGTGCACCAATAGTTGGGGTGAATAACCATTGGAACACGGTGATGTTTGGTTGTGCTTTCTTAACAAATGAAAAGACAAAAACATTTATTTGGCTTCTCAAACAATTCATAAAATCAATGGGAGGAAAAGAATCAAAAACAATTTTCACCGATCAAGACTTTGCAATGGTGAAAGTAATTGAAGAGGTAAACTTATATTTTATTTCCAATGTTTCATTGTTTGTTTTTATACTATGTTATTATTAATGTGCCAGTGTTAATATTAATAAGTACCAATGTTAGTATTTTGGATTACCAGTGTTACTTTTTTGAAGTGCCAGTTTTCATTATTATATATATTTATTAATGTGCCAGTGTTTGTTTTTGAACATGCCAGTATTATATTTTTGAATGTGCCAGTGTTTGTTATTCTATGTACCAGTGTTAATATTAGTAAGTACCAGTGTTAATATTTTGGAGTACCAGTTTTACTTTTTCGAAATGCCAGTGTTTGTTTTTATATGTGCCAAGCAACACTCATTGGAACATATTATAAAAAAACACTGGCACATTCAAAAATTAATCCTGGCACTCTAAATAACACTCACTGGCACTTCAATAAGACTGATGCTGGTACTTTCAAACACTGATGCTGGCACTTTCAAACAAAGATTCTGGCACTTTCAAAAACTGATGCTGGCATCTTGCAACACTGATGCTGGAATATTATTAAACATATAATAACAAAGAATGGCATTACAAAACAAGTGTACTGGCATTATATTTAATAAACAATGGCTCTTCTAAAATTTGGTTACAAAAATATCAAATCAAGTGTTCATTCGGGGTCTTCGAACCATACTCATTAGTAATTGATTTTCTTCGTTCAAACTTTGTTTTAGGTTTTCTTTTTCTACCTTTTGTATCTGCACGAACAGGATCCGTCACTGTAGGTGCACTGAATGTTGTGATTGTTGAAGCACTATTATTTTCACTGGTTGTTGGTCCAACATCTTGTACTTTTCGGGAGAGTAATTCTTGTATTAGAAGTGTATCTCTATTAAACCCATCTTCTAGAATTCTTCTTGCATCAATGTCTTCATGGCATGTCATCATCAAATCGTAGTACTTTCTTGCCATTTGTTGTTTCCAAGGAATTGAATTATTTTGCTCAGTTGGAGTAGTAGATATCCCTTGGTAAGTTTTATTCCATACAGTTGATTTGGCTGTCTTTGTCCACCTTTTTTGAATGTACTCTTCCGGTATCCAATCAATATTTGTCAAGTTGAGGACCTTAATGCAATGAAAGCACAACCAACCGACCTCACTAAAATGATTGCATGAATATTTGACAGTTATGGTTTCATTAGTTCGCGTGAAAAGTACCCTTTCAAACTTTTTCGGATAGTTCTCATGAGCAACTTCAAACAACTTGTTATTTTCATCTATGCAAAAGCCAATATTATACTTTGCAGCAAAAGAAGCCTTGACATAATTCTAAAAAAATCTGAATATTTCTGCTGTGTAAACCTCCCTTGCATGTCTTATTAAACTACCATATATTTCTGTGCGAGGATTTGAGTTTATTGAATCAAACTCCTTTCGTTGCTCCATGCTTCTCCAACATTTTACTGTCTCGTTGAATATATCAAAGAACTGTGTAAGGGATGTGCTTCTATTTTCTTTGAAACATATGGCATGATTCGTGCTCTCACTTCTCTGTGAAGATAATATGCCAGCTGAGAAGAAATCTTTACTCAAGGCTGTACACCATTTTTCTCTTAAGCTATATAAACGATTGAACCATCTGTTCTCAAGAAGGTTATATTTTTCTAGCATTGAATGCCAACAATTTTCAAACTCCAACTCATCACTATATCCTCTCAAGCAATGGTTGTATTCCTTTTTAAATTCTTCATCTATCTTTAGTTGTCCAAAGTGTGCTATGGCATTTTGTTGAATGTGTCACAAGCATAACCTATATCTTGTTCTTCCCTCAAAAACCTGTCAATAAGTTATAATATAGTCAAACACTGGAATTAATAAACCTCAACACTGGCACTATAAAAGAATAACACTGGCAATTATAAATCTAACACTGGCTCTTCATAACACATGAACTGGCACTTACTAACTCAATAACTGGCATTTACTAAACCAAGCACTGGCACATATAAAAAGCTGTTACAGATCATATAATTTAGTCAAACATATTGATTTGGGCAATTAATTTAGTCAGTGTAAAGAGCTGTTACACAACAGTCACCTACTCTAGTCAAAACAACAAACATTGAATGTTAGTCAAACAACAAACAGTGAATGTTAAAGCATTTACAAATCAAACAACAAAAAGTATAGGTATATGCACTATAAATAGGAAGGGGCTTGTACCAACTTGGTCAAACATGATAAGGACAAAACTGGCATAATTACATACAAAACTGACAGTTAATATGACAAAAGCTTTATAAAAAGCTGTTTATGTAAAAAGCTGTTAATGATAATAGTATTATGCACTATAAATATTAATGACAACAGTATTATAGTAAAACATTTACAATTCACCTACTCTAATCAAACATATTAAACAGTGTAGGTATATGCACTATAAATAGGAAGGGGCTTGACACTGGCACTTTATAACACATGAACTGGCACTTACTAACCCAAGAACTGGCACATACTAAACCAAGCACTGGCACATATAAAAAGCTTGTAATCAAATTGAAAATTGCTTTTTTGATAAAATGAGTAATAAGAATGCCAGAAATTTCGATTATTGTGTATACTACACAGAAATTTCTGGCATAAGGACAAACACCGGCATAATTACATACAAACACTGGCAGTTAATAAGATAAAAACTTTGTAAAAAGCTGTTTGTGTAAAAAGTTGTTAATGACAACAGTATTATAGTCAAACATTTACAATTCACCTACTATAGTCAAACATATTAAATTTTATTAGTAGGTATATGTACTATAAATAGGAAGGGGCTTGATATTTCAAAACTACATCTCTTCATTCATTAAAATCAGTTCTCTTATAATTTCAAGCAATATGTCCTCAAATGATGAGTATGACTCTGATGAGAAAGAGTTTAGGAGTGCCTTTTCTGAAATGACAAAGAAACTCCACTTTGGTCATCTTCGTATCCCTCAAACTAACTTGACATCTCTAGTTAATTTGTATGTATGGCCTCTACAGTCTTGCGCAGGTGTAAGTGCTCCAATTTGAGTTGTTGGTATTTCCGTTAGAAAACTAACGAAAGCCTTCACATTCTTAACCTAGGCCTTAACTTTTCTAACAAAACCTAACTTTTCTAACAAAGCAAGGGTAAGTTGGGGATTGCTATTTAGAGTTAAACAAGGGAAAGAATCTCACAAAAGAGAAAAATTCGAAAAAGGAAATCTGTAAAACAACAACTGATTGCTTATTTTGAAAATATATTCCCTTTGTCCAAAGCCTGGAGCAGCATTTAATAAACAGTGCACGCTTACATTCAGGTCCGCGCGGATGAAAATGAATTTTTCAGAGGCCTATAAATAGAGCCCCTCAGTCTCATAAAAACAAGGGAACAAATGAACAACAACAGCACCTTGGCGAAAATATTGTAGAAAACAGTGGGAATTCCTTTGAATTGCCACCTTTTTCTTAATCATTTTCCCAAATCTCACTCACCAAATACTCACTAAATTCAAGCCTCAAACACAAACACAAGGAAGATAGGATACCACCATTGGTAAACCCTCCTTCTCTTTACCTTAAACCTCCCCCATCCATGCATGCATCTCACATTTCAAAGATGTAACTTGTTTGTTGTCCATCCCTTGCCCTAGATCCAAGAGAATCACCATGGAAGTTTATCTCCATGGATGATCTTCTACAAGGATCAACATTCCTTCCAAATTGTTTTTACTTACTTACAAACATTTTTCTAAACCTAAAATCAATTTTCATACATAAAATCTTGATTTCAAGTTAATCTCCCCCATCCCAAGCAAATGAAATGCTTCAAGTCCTAATGTACCCTAAGGATGGCTTGATATAGTAGATCACCACTAAACATGTCTAGTGATCACTAATCAAAGCCTAAGGAAATGGGGACAAGCATGGATGCAAAACCCCCTTTAAAATCACATTTTCCTTCTTGAGAATGTTGCTGTCCAGTAGCCTTTCTCTAAGACCTCTGTCCATTGTCTAATTTTTTGGACACAGAAAACTTGGAATTTGGTGTTGACTACAAAATACTTTTTGTAGCCAACATCTATAGGATTCCAGACATATTTTTATTTTATTTTTTGCGTGAGTGTAACTCCCTTTTCAAATTATTTTCCAAAAGTCAGTTTAGCAGTCTCTGGAAATCCAGATTTCACATCTGTGATTTCCAGAAGGTTTTGGTCCCTCAAATCATCTCCAATCATAAAAATATTTAGCAGTCACCTTATTTAAGATGTTTTTAACAACTTTAATTCTCTGACTTTCCTCAGATTCGGAATTTTTAAAACCCTTAAATCCATTTTAAAATCAAGTGTCCACTGTCATTTTCATTCTGGCCGAATTGATTTTCAACTTCAAGGAGTCTTTTGAGTACCAAAACTCAACCCTAAAATCATATCAAAAATCATGGGACTTGTTTAATGTCTTACAAAGAGTTCCCAATTTTTAGTTTTCTCAGTTTGCATTTATTTTAACCAAAACACACACACACACACACACAAATGGTTTCAAATTAGGAAGACTCATTTTACGAGGCATTCCGGGTGAACTCTAACGTTCTTCCCGGAGTGTAACGTGACCTCCGAACCCAAATCTCTAATCTCAGGCATTTTTCAAAGTTTTGGCCCTTAAAATAAAAATGGTGTGGCGACTCCCGTTTTTTTTAAAAACGATTTTCAAAAAGAAAAATTGCGGCGGGGCACATTCATCACAGTGGCGACTCCGCTGGGGAAAAAATAAGCTTTATCTTTTTTTTTAAAAAAAATATATATATATAAAAAAATGGTATTTGGTATATAGGTGGAAACCATTAAGTTTCTTGTACCGCTCCCTAATCCGGGGCTTGGGATAAATCATGGTCCAACAAAGCCACGTACCGGTATCATTGTTTTTTAAAAAAAAAAAAAAAAAAAAAAGATTTTGTGGGTCAAACTTTCGTCCCGACATTTGAAACCATTTGTACTGTGTGTGTGTGTGTTGGTTTTGCACATTTCGTGTTGTTTTGATTGTCCCGAAAAAATCGGTATCTTGACTGTCGGAATCATTTCCTTAACTGTTTGAATTTTGTGCCTATGTGCTTATGTGTTTATTTGCCTTAAAAAAAAAGAAATTCAAAAAAAAAATTTCAAAAAAAAAAAAATCAAAAATTCAAAAAAAAAAAAACATTTAAAAAAAAAGGGATTTTCAAAAAAAAAATCATTTTCAAATTTTTTGCATGCATCATCCTCTTTAAGACACATATGAAAATTTCTATTTTACTCAGAAAAAGAAGATAGACTGCTTGCACACTACGCGCACTTGGCCTTACACTGCACACTACGTCCTTAATCCGGGAAAATCCCAGTAGCAGCCCATTTGGCCTTATTACGCCTCTCGGTGCGAGCACGGGACTACCCAAACATCCCTTGGAGCCTCGTGTCGACCATGCACTTGTCCGTGACACACTTTGTCCGAGACCCGGTTGGTTTTTAGTTTGGTCTGTGTCATGACCTGTCTGTGTATACACCTTTCCTATCAAGCCTTAGTCGGCATACCAAGTCAATATCTTTCGGGGACCCTAATCAGTCGAAGTCATGCCGGTTTTCCGCCGCAAACTTTGACCAGATATTGACTGGCGCCTTGACTTTGACTTTGACTGGCACAACTTATGCACCGACTCCCGGCATGACACTGAGTCATCAAGGATTAATGATTATTCCATGTCTAATTACGGCCTAACTAACGACGGGTCAAGATCAATTATGGACGTTTATCGCTCCGAGCCACGCCGACTTTCGTCGAGCCCTCCGACATGATCTTGACCTTGACGTCGCCTTGTCCGTAATTTACATCGAATGCTCGTTAAGACTAGATTACCCGCCGTACTTTAGGATCGTTTTTCTTTTCGGTCGGTGGGACTCGCTTGCCCTACTAACCCTTGTTCGGGGTTACAGGTTGAGGGTCCGCAGCGTAGTGATGGGCCCACCGATCCAGAATCGTAGTAGTTTGCGAAAAGAAGAGCAATATTTTCCAACCGATTAGGTTAATAAAATACGTTTTAAGTAAACAAGAACAAATAACTGCATGTTGCATGAGCCCTAAGCTCAAACACCTACCCTCCTTCACTCCCAAACATCTGAACCCTCGTGTCTTTCCCCCCGCAGCTCCACACAAAGCTTGGTTCCGGGCGCCGGGTCACCGTTTGATCAGTTGGGAAGAGTCAAGCGCATCGTCAGCTTCACCATTCGTTCCGACTCCGGGTTTCAGAATGTCTGCATCAGCCGGTAACAATGGGGACAACATCACTCCGCCTCCCAGAATCCCTCAGACAGATCAACATTGGATTCGGTTGGTAGAACAGATGAGACTGCGGCATGAAGCTCAAATTGACAACCTTCTGGGGGACTTCAGGAGCCATGGTTTGGCCGCCAGTCTCAATCCCGATGACACTTTTACCATAAAGAATGAAGAAAGTCCTACTCCCACTCTCAATCGTCCCGGGATACCACCCTCAGCTTCCTATGCCACCACCACAGGAACTCCCGCCCGTCGACTTACAGTGCCGCCTAGCTCCCAAACAAGTTCAAAGCTCCACCATTCCAACAAAGCAGCCAAGGATGGATCGGGCCGTATGCCTCAAGAACCGCCGGGCGTCCCCTCTCAAGATGATACCGGCCCCGCAAACATCGTAGAGAGAATGAAGATTGGGGAACAACGGAGGAAATGTGGTTAGCCATCGTGGCTCTTGAGGAACGCCGAATAAACAAGCAGCCTGGATCGAAGAAGCCACACGTCATTTCGAACATTGGCAATCCCCCAACCGACCGGGCTCTCCTAAAGGACAAACATGTGCTCGTTTCCCCGATCCTAATGCCTCTCATTACTCGGCGTAATCCAACCATTTGCTTCCCGGTGAGCCCAACAAGAAATCTCCCTGCATCGGTTCAAACTCGTAGTCATTCTAGCACACCAACCCGAGGTCCCAAATCCACCACCAGCTTGCCGAGCACATTTGGTGGGATATCTCGTGGATCGCCCGATTGCCTCGAAAGGGACTATCAAAATTGGATAAGCGAGGACCGCCCACCTAAGAAGAAGAAAGCTTCCTCCCAGCAGAAATTGAAAGACAGGTTCGAAGCCGGTGATACCAGTGTGGGTACACTCGGAGAGCCATCCAGAAGGTTCGATTACTACGTACTCTACTCCAGCTAGTCCTCCCTTCTTCCAGGTCATGCCGCTCTAGAACAAACAGAGGTTAGAAGGCCGAAAAGTCCTGCTGACAACAGAGTTGAGACTTTGGGACACAAGAGTACCTCAGATCTGGGAAATTTCACCGCGCCTGTAAGCCTAATCACCCGCGGAATCGCCCAAGGTTCAATTTGTCCAACTTCCGAGCACGTACCGGCAAAGAAAGATCAAAGCCAGTATGGCACTCGCACTCAATCAATGTGCTGGCCAAGGGTGGCAACCGCCACAAACAGCCTCAACACAGCCTTGAAGCCTCAGCAAAAGCTTTACCTCGCAAGAGAAAGACAGTAAATGGATGGCTTGATGACTCTCCTTCTCCGGATAGAGACCAAATCTATGATCTCCGGATGTATGGTAGTATGATCACCTTCTGCGACGAAGACCTGCCAAGAGACGCCTCCGGGCGCAATGAAGCCCTGTACATCACTCTCCGGCTCAACACCATATCACTCCCCGGGGTATTGGTGGACAACGGATCAGCCTTTAACATCCTTCCCCTCAGCATGATGCGGGCCCTACGCATCAATGAAAGTCACATGATCCCATCTACCTGCATCGTCAAGGCCTACGACGGCACGTCTCGTCCTATCCCGGGGACGGTGACTCGAGCTCGGTTCGAAACCCAAATGGTGCCAAAGCAAAATTCCATGTAATGGATATTCGCCCGAATTCACAAACTTCGTTGGGACGCCCTTGGCTACATCACATGAAAGCCATAGCTTCCACTCTCCATCAATGCGTCAAGTTCATTAACCGTCGTGAGACCTTCAAGTCATCCGAGGGGACAGCTTCCTCATAGGGAACGAAGCCGAGACAAGAATCAAGCGTGCCCGCAGCCTGCAGACCGGGGCTACCTCCTTCAAATCAACCAAGGGACTATCGGGGCAAGTCTCATCGTAATCCTCGTAGTCCAAAGTGATGCTAACTATGTCGGCGTACTCGAGCAAAGTGTGCCCCGGCGCCCGATACCTCAAGTTCAATTGCCGTTTCCAACACTTCGGGGCATCGAAAGAAACGCCGAGCATCGCCATGATCCAGCACATAAACCCTCGCCTCCAATCAAAGATTTATCAACATTCTTCAAGTCAACTCTCTCGGCCCACCATGCAAGGAAATCTTTGTGATAAAAGTCAACGAGCATCGTCATACTCGTATTGAATGCATGACAGCTTGTGTGGGATGTCTTACAAGAGGAATTACCCACCAAACCCTTCCTCTCGAGTATGGGGCATGAGGTTTTCTTAGCCCAAAGAGCACAAAGAAGGTTCAAGACGCCCTTATGTCCGGATTGAGCAATCAAACGACAACAAATCAGACTCTCCGAGTCGAGGATGCAGCGTATCCGCAAGCGCATCCTTACATTCATATGCTCGCTTTGAGGATGGCACCGCCCCGATGATGTCACCTACGATGAGGAAGTTATCAAGCTTTCCACTGTGATCCCGACTGCCCAAGAAGACCCAAAGCTTGAGTTTGAGCTGACCATGCCGAAAGCCAAAGTTACAGAATTCCCTTCAAATGATTGGGACAATCCCGTTATGCGATAAGTATTCGGAGAAGAGGTCCAAAGTGCGATCCGATCGACTTCGGTTCAGCCAAAGAGATGATAGCAATGATTGAGAAAGGAGGACAGAACAATGCAATTCCCGAGTCGTGAGGCCCCCGACAGAATGCCACCGAAGAATTGGGAAATCCTCTCGGGTCCGGCCGCAACCAAAGAGGAAATGAACACCAAGCTTGGATTGGTCCCCCGTCCCTTTGTGTCAACCTATGTAAAGCCCTCCGAGTCTCTCATTATTGAGTTCGAGTCTCTCGAGTCATCCGATGGCCTTACACCTGAAGACTACGAAGTTGTAGCCAATGCTGTATTCCCCTTTGTTCTCAATGAAATGACGGACCTTTCTGAGTATCCCCTGATTGCCACTCTAACTAATGATAAATTAACTAATAACCTAAAAACATTTAATAATGATTCATTAGAAGCAGACACACTAAATGAACAATATATTAAAGAAATCTTTAAGCAGGTTGTTCGGAAAGAGGAAAATCGAGCCCAAGCTGCCGAAGAGGTTTTGACAAGTGTGAATTTGGGAACTGCAGAAGAGCCTAAAGAGACGCAGATTGGTAGTTTCTTTGAAGGGACCGAGAAGGATACTCTGATTGAGCTGCTAAGAGAATTTGTGGATGTGTTTGCATGGTCCTATAAGGATATGCCAGGCCTCGACCCTTCCATTGTTAAACACCGGATACCGCTCGACCCTAAGTCAAGCCGCAAAGCAAAAGTTGAGAAGAATTAAACCCGAATGGTCTCTACAGTGAAAGAGGAGATTGAAAAATGCTCAGAAAGGTGGTTCATCAGTGGTGATTGAATATCCGACATGGCTTTCCAACATAGTGACAAAGTGACCAAGGCCAACGGGAAGATCCGATGTCGCGTGGACTTCGTAGATCCGAACAAGGCTAGTCCAAAAGATGATTTCCCTTGCCAAATATTGACATGCTAGTGGATACCACGGCCAACTATGAGGTCAAGTCCTTCGTTGACGGCTTTGCCGGCTACAACCAAATCAAGATGGCAGAGGAAGACCAAGCCAAGACAGCCTTCACCACCCCTCGGGGCACGTATTGCTACACCGTTATGCCATTCGGATCAAGAATGCCGGCTACTTATCGTAGGGCAGCCATAGCCTTGTTCCATGACATGATCCACAAAGAAATTGAGGTCTATGTGGACGATATGATAATACATTCCGAGGATCCAATGGCCAACACTTCGTTGATTTGAGAAAATTCTTCGGCCGCCTCCGAGACCACAATATGAGGCTTAATCCGGCCAAATGCACCTTCTGTAAGACGAGGCAAGGTGCTAGGATATATGGTGACGGAACGGGAATTGAAGTAGATCCCCGTAAGATCAAGGCCATAGTCGAAATGAAGCCACCTGACGCCGACAAGTAAAATCCTTCATGGGAAGACCGCAATACATAAGCCGCTTTGTAAATCACCGACCTCGATCTCGCGAGCCGATCTTCAAGTTGATGAAGAAAAGTGTCCGCACGTAATGGACCCTGCATGCCGCCTCGCTTTTGAGAAGATCAAGGCATACCTTGTGAATCCCCCAATCCTTTGCCCGCCACATCGCCAAAGCCACTATTGCTATATCTCGATCGTCACGCATACAAAGCAATTGGGGCTATGTTAGCTCAAGAGAAGAAAGATTCTAAGGTTGAAAATGCCATCTATTTCGTGAGCGTAAAGCTTCAAGGGAGCGAACTCAATTACTCGCTTGTGAAAAGACTTGCGCAGGCCTGGTCAGGGTAGTGGGAAAGCTGAAACACTACATGCAGTCTCACCCGATACACCTCGTCTCAAAGTTGGATCCCATCAAATATTTGTTCGACAAGCCTTCCATCTCCATGAGGTTGGCAAAATGGTCGTTATTTGTGGCCGAATACTACATCACTTATGTGACAAGAAAATCCGTGAAAGGGCGAGTGATGGCAGAGCAGTTGGCCGACTTCCCAAGTAATGAGTCCCGAGGACCTGAGCCCCAATTCCCCGATGACGGAATCTTTGCTCTAGAAGGAGAAAATCGTTGGCATCTCTTCTTTGACGGGGCATCAAACAAAAGAGGAAATGGGATAGGAATGCTTCTGGTCGATCCTACCTACGAGCACACTCCCATAGCAGTAAAGGTGAATTTAGAGGTTACCAACAATGCCGCTGAATATGAAGCTTGCATAGCCGGGTTGGAGGCCGCTCTCGAAAGAAATATCAAAGAGTTGGAGGTATACGGTGACTCGCCTCATTATCAACCGTGTGTCTAACAAATGGAAGACCGTGGATCCAGTCTCAGTAAGTATCACACTTACATGGAAGAGCTAGTGACCCAGCTCAAGGAGATCGCCTTTCATTACTCGCCTGTGGATCGCAAATGCATTCGCAGATGCTCTGGCAACACTAGCCTCCCTCGTCGAAATACCCGAGGGAAAATCTGTCAAGCCATTCAGAGTCGGGAGAAGAGAAAACCCCGCTTATTGCTTTGAAATCGAAACGGAGGCCGAACTGGCCAATGATCCCTGGTATACCCAGATCTATCAATACTTGAAGAACGGTGAGGCCTCTTTCAAGAATGAAGATGGGGAATATAAAGAAGGAATCAAGGCAAAAAGCCTCTCGGCCCTGAAGCGACTCGCCTCCCACTATGTTCTTTTGGGAGATATGCTGTACAAAAAGCGTTATCAAGGCCCTCTCCTGCGATGTATCGGCAAACAAGAGGCTACGGAACTCATGAAAGAAATATATGGTGGTACCTGCGGTCCCCACATGAACGCTCGAGCTCTAATGCAAATCATACTGAGAATGGGGTACTTTTGGATCTCCATAGAAACCGATTGCATCCAGTTCGTCAGAAGTTGCGACAAATGCCAGCGGTACTCGAATCTCAATCACTTGCCTCCTCACGAGTTATACTGCATGACAACCCCTTGGCCTTTCGTCACTTGGGGAATTGATGTCATAGGCAAAATCACACCATCAGGCAGCAACGGCCACGAGTTCGTCCCCGGTAGCGGTGGACTATTTCACCAAATGGGTTGAAGCCAAGTCATACAAAGTCCTCAATTCAAAGAAAGTAGCCCTCTTCATTAAAGATAACATCATATGCAGATACGGGTTGCCGGCCGAAATCATCTCAGATAATGGATCCCACTTTGAAGGGGAATGCGGCAGGCTGCTAGCGGAATTCAAAATAACCCGTCACAAGTCATCTCCCTACAGGCCCCAAACTAACGGAGCCGTTGAAGCAGCAAACAAGACTTTGGAAAACATCATTTGGAAAATGGCTGTCCGAGGCGTAGATTGGCCCGACAAGCTTCACCTTGCTCTCTCGGGATACGTAACATCCGTCGAACGGCAACCGGGAAACACCGTTTGCTCTTACCTACGGAATGGAAGCCGACTCCCAATCGAGCTAGAAATCCCTCACTCCGTGTACCGTTGGAAAGTCGATCAACGAGGTCGAATGGCTCCGCAGTCGCCATGATGAATTGGCCCCGCTAGATGAACGCCGATTGAGAGCCATGGAACATATCCGAGCTTACCAAGGAAGGATGGCCGTAGCCTTCGATAAGAAAGTAAAACATCGAGAGATCGTGGAAGGTGACCTCGTTTTGAAAGAGAAGCCCCCGCCGCATCAACCCGCTTGGCAAATGGGAGCCTGTCTGGGTCGGGCCATATGTTGTTCGAAGATCTTCTCCTGAGGGGCCATGCAACTTGCACTCGACGGAAATCCTTTGTACACCCATGAATGGCGATAAGCCGCGCAGATACTACGCATAAAACACCGAGTCAAAAAAAAAACAAAAAAAAAAAAAAGAGTGCTAAAAGAGTAATACCCAACTAGGTTGAAAACCCGAAAAGGGCGGCCTAGGTAAAAAACAAAGGTTGCACCAACAAAAAAACAAAAAAAAAAAAAAAAAGAGTGCTAAAAGAGTAATACCCAACTAGGTTGAAAACAAAACAGGTAAAAAAACAAAAAAAAAAAAAAAAGAAAAAAGAGTGCTAAAAGAGTAATACCCAACTAGGTTGAAAACCCGAAAAGGGCGGCCTAGGTAAAAAACAGAGTTGCACAAAAAAAAAAAACAACAAAAAAAACAAAAAACAAATTAACCGGGTCGACCTACGGAGACCTGAGCCCTTTAGTCCAAGGGAACGTAGGCAGCCGGAAACGGTTCGGTCTAAAACACAAATAAAAAGTCATACTTTGTTATCAATACATATGATCAAGCCATGAAGGCGTTTCGAAAAACTCTAAAGCAATTCACATATTCATTACAGTTAAAAACTTTTTGATGAGTCTAAGCTCGGTTCACTCCTACGACTTACAACCTGCTAAAAGAAACTAAGATACATAATAACTAATGTGTCTGCTACGACAAGAAAGGGATACTCGGAAACCTCAGGGTCACTCCAAGCCACTCGTACTGGCTTCTCCCCTCTTCTTTCCTCCTCTTCGAGTCTTCTTCCGCTGCACGGGAAAAATGTCAGTCTTCCTCCTACCAAGCTCTGGTGTAGGGACAGGGTCTATCAAACCAGCGTCTGTCAGGGCCTTAGTAGCCCTAGCCTCGTCTCTCATCTCTTGCAGCCGAGCCGGCAACATAGGAATCTGCCCCTCCTGTCTCTTGACATAAGACTCGTAGTCAGTCACGACATCCCCGCTCCTATCATGAGGGTTGACCCTCGCCTCAGCCCTCCTCCTCTCTGAAACTGTCATGTCTTTCGCACCAACAATGGCCTCACGCCGTCTCAAAATAGCCACCTGAGTCTCCCCTAAATGCCTCTCGTACCAATCCAAGTACCAAGTGGCCAAAAATACATGCCCCAGACGCCTGAGGATAACCCTAGGAGGAAAGACGTCATACCTCCATGCTCGGCAAAGAAATGGGAATACTGAAGGATCATCCATCGAAGCAGAAACCACCACCCTGGTGGCTATGTCCTCAAAGTCCTCCAAAGGAGTCTGCTCCAAGCCAAACTGTCTTCGAACCAGAGCCGGAATATAAAACCGGACCGAGAAAGCCCCTAAGCACAACCACATGGGACCCATCCTGAAGCACTCTCCGAGTCTCTACCCGCCAATGAGGTACCAACCATCTGATATCCGCAGTCTGGCGACAAGCTATCCAATACTTCCATGAGCCCTGATCATCAAGATCCACAGTAACCCCTCTCCTGGCAAAAGTTCAAGGTTTGACCGCATCAGAAGTTTCGCGGAGGACCCCCAGGCGCTCCATCAGCTACATAGGTCAAAAGAAACGGCCGCCCCGCGCATATACCGCCTCCCGTAGCCAACCCGTCAAGAGCATGAAGGGTCTCTCCTGTGATCAAGGGCACAACATCCCGGCCCAAACGGCAGCAGACAACCACATCCAGCAAAGCCCGATGACAAATCCCAAAAGAGTAAACCATAAACAAGGTACCAAACATGCAGAGTGCAAAAGCATCCCAATAGGCATCATCAATCAAGCCTAAGCCCCTAAATCTATCAGGAAGACCAGAAATGTCAAAATGATCGGGACCACGGATCATACCTTGCGCTTCCTCCGAAGAAAGATGAAGAAGGTTGCATAACTTGTCAACGAAAGAAGCTCCTCCGGGCAAAGGAATCGCAATCTCCTCCACCTCGGGACCACCAAGCAAAGCCCAAAATTCTTCAACAAATGGGACCATTTCATTGTAAGAAAAGCAAAAGACATGCCTCCTTGTATCCCAAAATGAAGAAGAAGCCCTCAAAAGCTCATAGTCCGAACCAATTCTTTGAGAGACCACAAGCATTTTATCTTGTACCTTTCTTCAAAAACGACCTCCTCTCGTGCATAATCTCCCTGACCAATCCTTGAATTTGTTGAAAAATGACATTTGGATTTCTTTGGACAATTTTGGAGAATTTTTGGTCATTTCCATGGTTTTTCTTTCTTCTTCCCCGAAATTCCAGTAAGTTTGAACTGGAGAAGATGGAGTTTCACGACATTTATGGTCTAAACCAGATCCAACAACCGAAATAAATGAAACCTGTCAGGAACCAGTCCAATCCGCGCGGACAGGAATGCCTCCCAGTCCAATCCGCGCGGATCCTATTGATCCCCAGCAAAATTCTTTTTCACATCTCAAAACCTGCACAAAACCTGTCCAAAACAGTTCATATACCATACATTCACACCCTTGCCAAAAAATCGGGCTCATGCAACATACACATGCATAATAAAAAAAAGTAGGTAACAGTAATCCTAGATCATTACATTCCAAAAACAAAAAAAAAAGAAAGTGTGCATGAAAAATTAAACCGTATCTGTCAAAATAAGTACAGTCTCAGAATCAACCAAAAATCATCAGTCAGAATCCTCAATGGCTGGCGCTTTCCCCCGGTCCCTCTTGCGACTCGGGCCCGCCTCCTCAGTAGTCATGAATATCTCGGGCTCAGGATCGTCATCCTCGTCTCCAGAGAGAGGCTCGCCTGGATCAACCGGCACACCACGATAAGGCAAGCCGAGATCCGCAAAGAAATCATATCCGAACATGAACGCATCGGATCCCTGGCCATGCGAAGATGATCCACCGTGGAGCCAAACATGTCCATGTCCATGCAAATCCCCAAGAATGACATGGTCCGGAGGCAGCTCCATGCCAGGATCTATGAGAGGAGAAAGAGGAGTCTCGGTAGAATGCTCGGAAGGAATAGGGGAAGTCTCCTGCTCTGCTGTGCGCCGACGCCTCGTCTCGCTCTCGCCCGAAAGCAAATTTCCACAGGTAACCATCCTCCTAAGGAACCTCTTGGCCCCAATCACCTGCTTCGTCAGCTTCTCCACAACCACAGCCGGGAACTGCACGGAAACAAAGGCGTCAGAAATGGTTTGATGCGGAAAAAAAAGAAGAAGAGACAGAAGCAGTAAAAAGCCGTACCTTCATATCCGGACGAGGCCGAAAAGCTCGTGGGACTCGCTCAGGGATAGGGATCTGCACTCTCAATCTAACCCCATCCTGGACATATGAAAAGTCCGATCGAGGGTACCGCACAACCTCCTCCCCCTCTCTCTCTAGCACCTGAGGCATCCTCAGCCTCCTCAAGATAAATCGCGAATAATCCTCGCTCGCCACAAACCTCGAGAAGTGCACGCCACCTCGATAGTCACCCCAGGTCTCCGAGCTCTCGCCGGATGCATCATGTCGCCAGGAGGCTCCATCGGTGTCATCGTAGGCGCACCCGCCATGTTGGCGCGTCACTCTCTCCCCCAAGTAATATGCATTACAGGTCAAACCCCTCAAAATCCTCCGCTCCACGGGGCCCACCTCTCCGCACCCTTCACCGCTTCCACCTCGAAGCGGCCCTGTGGGTAGAACCTCATCCCCTCATCCGTCTCGCCTCTCATCAAAGGCAGGCAATCCTTGTACTTAAGGGTCGTGCGCCCCCGGAACCTATCTTCTCCCGAGCATGCTTGGTCCAGAGAGCATAGCCGGATATACCCCGACGTGCTCCGCCGGCCGCCGCCACATCGTGACATGAAAGAACCTCCAGAGCCCATACCGCGAAAGGTAAAGATCACATCAATCAAGTGCGGAAAGAAACAATGCGTGCTTAAAGAAAAGAGAAAACCAAAAGCTTATACCTCCGCAGGGAACTCAAAGCACGTCGTGAGCCGATGCCTTCTTCCGCCGTACCGATCCAGAGCAAAATATAGCTCGCCACCCGGCCTCCCCCAAGATACCTCTCCACCATCTCCACGTCGCCAACGTCCGCATCAGGCAAATACCGCCGTCCCCTCGACGTGTCCAAAAAGTGTGCTCGAAAAAGCGAACCACAAAAAAGCCCTAGCAATCTGCACAGCAGCCACTCTCTCATCCCCAGCCTCATAACTCTCAATTCTCTCCACGATCTTCCCGCGGACCACAGCATACTCCATCCCCATCCCCTTTTTGGGAATGGGGGTAAAGCCTAGAAGATCCTGCAGCTCCCGGTCACTGTACCCATCTCGCCACTTAATGCTCCGTCCTTTAAAGGACAGGCCCGTGATCGCAGCATAATCGGAAGGTGTGACCGTAGCCTCGCCCCAGAAGAAATGGAATGTGTGGGTCACGTCCCACCAGTGCTGCGCCAAAGCGAAAATCAAGCCCTTACTCTTGGGGAACTTGAGCAACCCCCTCAGACACTCGATGAACTCATACAACTCAGTCCCAATGACGATCTGTCTCGGACTCATCAAATCTCCTCTGCCCAAGACTGGAAGCCGATCCCACAGGCCGATCACAGCCTCCACTGATCCACGAGTCTTCAGCTTATTCAGCTGCTCCGTCACAAAACGATCTCCACCCTGCAATTGAAAGAAAAACAAAAATGTTAAAAAAAAAAGAAGAGAAAAATTGCATTTGCATTTAAAAAGCATGCACATGCACCATAGACATAAAGTTTTGAAAAATTCGGCAGCATAACGGCATATAGTAGACTCAGCCCCATTTTTCTCGCACAAAAGAAAAGATTTTGCAGCAATCACCATTCATCATCCATTCATGCATAAAGAGACATATCAATAACATTGAGTCAACGGAAGCTAAACTCCGTCTCATTTTTCATAAAATAGCATACAGAAACAATTTTCCACATTCATACATTCAATCAACGGAAGCAAAAATCCGTCCCATTTTTCACAAAAAATCATATTTTTACAAAAAACATACATTCATGCATTCATATCATTCATGGAAGCATCATCTCATTGCAAGAATCCTACATGCAACAAAAAAGAAGTCCGTCCCGGATTCGGACAAATTTTCGTCATCTCATATTTCAAAAAAAAAAAAAAATGGCAAATCGCCCAATCTTTTTTTTTCAAACAAAATGCATATTTTGATTACCCATATACTCATTACAACATGCAAATCATCAAAGTCCAATTTCACCAAGAACACGATTTTCGGATTAAAAAAAAAGAAAGAAAAATCATAAAAAATCAATCTCGAACAAAAATCGACAAAGGAAACGAAGAAATTCGAAGTATACCGTGCGAAGACTCGGATCAATGGACCAATGTTGCCACGCATCGGGATATGGCTCCTCCGCAATCGATTGCGAAAGTGAGTAATGCCTCCTCATCCTCACAAGCTCTAATCGCCTCTCCGCGATCGGGCCGCGTCCTTGGCCTTGAATATCAACTTCCTCGTGTTCCATTGCTCGAAAATCAAAGAAAATCGGAATATTTTTGAAGCTTTTGGCCGTCAATGGCGGTTTTCTCCCGTCTCTCTCTCTCGTGCAATTCAAAAAACTGTTAAGGGGAAGAAGAAAAGGCCACGACCTTTATTTAAACCAGTCTGGGTTACGTTCCTGTCCGCGCGGACAGGAATGAGCTGCCAAAAGGACTATTTTGCCCTTTAAAATTCCAGGACTCTGCAGTTTAGTCCTAAACCCAACAGGGATAACCAAAGTTAACCAAAGTTAATCCCCTTTCAAAAGAACTCAACGGGAGTAAAACGTAAGTCCGATTTCATCAACGAAAGTTAACGGAATCCCGTTTCTTTCCTCAATTTCATCCCCGGCAGTAAAACGTAAGTCCGATTTCTCCAACGAAAGTTAATGGAAGCCCGTTCCCAGCAGCTTTCGAACTACGATTGGCTTGATTGCTCTCAAGGATACGTAGGTAGCCTACCATAGGTCCAGCCACTCGACCAAAACGGTCATCCCCTTTCCCGGCAGCAAACGTAAGACCGACCCCTTTCAAATGAAGTCCACCAAAGGACCATCAATCCCAAATCTTTAAGGTCTGAGGCACCTGAAATGCCATCTTTAAGGTCTGAGGCACCTAAAATGCCATCATCAAGATTCGAGGCACCTAAAACGCCATCATCAAGGTCCGAGGCACCTAAAACGCCATCATCAAGGTTTGAGGCACCTAAAACGCCATCATCTTCAAGGTTCGAGGCACCTAAAACGCCATCTTCAAGGTCCGAGGCACCTAAAATGCCATCATTACCAGGTTGATGCCTCAAAACAGTCACTCCAGGGTCAAAGACCCGAACTACGACCGGCTTGATTCCTCTTAAGGATACGTAGGTAGCCTATCATTAGGTTCAGCCATCAGACCAAAATGGTCATTCCTTTCCCCAGCAGTGCGGATATACAACTCTAGCCATCAGACCAAAATGGTCATGTCCTATCCCCAGCAGAGTTTCTTTCAGCAACCGACTGTAGAACTCGCTCATCAGGTTGACATCCTAAAACAGTCATTCCAGGGTCAACATCAAAGACCCGAACTATGACCGGCTTGATTCCTCTTAAGGATACGTAGGTAGCCTATCATCAGGTCCAGCCACTCGACCACTTTGGTCACCCCTTTATCAAATATGGAGCCTTACTCTTATCGACGACCCCGCTTCCTTCGAAAGCGCCGTCGCCGAGGGGCTACTGTAAGTGCTCCAATTTGAGTTGTTGGTATTTCCGTTAGAAAACTAACGAAAGCCTTCACATTCTTAACCTAAGCCTTAACTTTTCTAACAAAACCTAACTTTTCTAACAAAGCAAGGGTAAGTTGAGGATTGCAATTTAGAGTTAAACAAGGGAAAGAATCTCACAAAAGAGAAAATTCGAAAAAGGAAATCTGTAAAACAACAACTGGTTGCTTATTTTGAAAATATATTCCC
Organism: Adenophora triphylla var. japonica; assembly: GCA_022495995.1. Lineage (NCBI taxonomy): Eukaryota > Viridiplantae > Streptophyta > Magnoliopsida > Asterales > Campanulaceae > Adenophora > Adenophora triphylla. The sequence goes on from JAFEMH010003133.1 coordinate 64,236, forward strand.
TTTGTCCAAAGCCTGGAGCAGCATTTAATGAACAGTGCACGCTTACATTCAGGTCCGCGCGGATGAAAATGAATTTTTCAGAGGCCTATAAATAGAGCCCCTCAGTCTCAGAAAAACAAGGGAACAAATGAACAACAACAGCACCTTGGCGAAAATATTGTAGAAAACAGTGGGAATTCCTTTGAATTTCCACCTTTTTCTTAATCATTTTCCCAAATCTCACTCACCAAATACTCACTAAATTCAAGCCTCAAACACAAACACAAAGAAGATAGAATACCACCATTGGTAAACCCTCCTTCTCCTTACCTTAAACCTCCCCCATCCATGCATGCATCTCACATTTCAAAGATGTAACTTGTTTGTTGTCCACCCCTTGCCCTAGATCCAAGAGGATCACCATGGAAGTTCATCTCCATGGATGATCTTCTACAAGGATCGAAATTCCTTCCAAATTATTTTTACTTACTTACAAACATTTTTCTAAACCTAAAATCAATTTTCATACATAAAATCTTGATTTCAAGTTAAATCTCCCCCATCCCAAGCAAATGAAATGCTTCAAGTCCTAATGTACCCTAAGGATGGCTTGATATAGTAGATCACCACTAAACATGTCTAGTGATCACTAATCAAAGCCTAAGGAAATGGGGACAAGCATGGATGCAAAACCCCCTTTAAAATCACATTTTCCTTCTTGAGAATGTTGCTGTCCAGTAGCCTTTCTCTAAGACCTCTGTCCATTGTCTAATTTTTTGGACACATAAAAACTTGGAATTTGGTGTTGACTACAAAATACTTTTTGTATCCAACATCTATAGGATTCCAGACATATTTTTACTTTATTTCTTTCGTGAGTGTAACTCCCTTTTTCAAATTATTTTCCAAAAGTCAGTTTAGCAGTCTCTGGAAATCCAGATTTCACATCTGTGATTTCCAGAAGGTTTTGGTCCCTCAAATCATCTCCAATCCATAATTTCTTCCTAAACTCACTCCTCAAACCTGTTACAAACTTCTGAACCCTTTTCACTTCATGCGATACCAAATGAGGGCAACACTTAGCTAATTCCTCAAACCGGACCGAATACTGATTCACCGTCATGTTCCCTTGTTTTAGTCTTAAGAATTCAATCTCCTTCTTATCCCTTGTAACCATCGAAATGAAATAATCCTCGAACTGTTTGGTGAAATTATCCCAAGTCTGGGGCGTATGATCCCGCTCCCAACTTTCCTTCACAATCTGCCACCACTGATCAGCTGGACCTTCAAGTTTGAAAACGGCATACCTAACTCTCTCTTTGTTGGGACTTCCTATAACCTCGAAAATCCTATTCATTTCTGATAACCATTTTTCTGCCTTTAACGGATTCGGATCTCCGTAAAAGCTCGGTGGGTTCATCTTCACAAATCTTTCTAATCCATCACTTTGGTATCCCTCAGGTTGATTCGGAACCGATCCTCTAGTCTCCATATTATGTACAAACATCCTGAACAAATTCATCATCTCTTCATTCTGATTTCCACCTATACCCATATCTCCTTCATTTTCTAGAACCCTTCGGCGATCATCATTGCTTCCGGCCATTAGAACGAACTCCTGCATTAAACACTCGGCGTTAATTACCACACATTCCCCCTTAGTTTAGACATCTACCCTTGACCTCTAAACTAAGCTCTGATACCAACTGTGAGCACCCCAACCCGGGACCTAAAGCGTATCCCGAGCTTGAGGAGCCCAACTAGGAAATCTCCTCTCTAAATTTTAAAAACTTTTATTTTCCTTTTAAAAGAAAACCCATTTTCAAATACCAAATTAAACCAATTAATAATATCACCACTCCACAACTTCCATAAACCATAAAATGATTTCTTACATCGAAACTCATACTTAACTTTGTTTTACAAAAGAGTTTATACACATCTTCTCAAAAGAGTTTTACTAAATAAATACACCTGACAACCAACTTATACACTTAACCCGACAAGTCCCCAAAAGCAAAAGTCCACAATTTAACCCCCGCCTCACCGGTTCCAGCCAACTGCCTCAAAGACAATCTAAAACAAGAAAGGGAAGGGGTGAGAATAAATCTCAATGAGCTATTATGAATGCAGCAAGATGCCAAACAAGATGCAACACATAGCATGGTAGCACATAACACATTATAAAAGCGGTAAACACCTTACGTTACCTCATTTTATCTTTTCCCGTCTGAACAATAAGTCGTACAACGTGGGAGTAAAACTCCACTCTTTGGTGAATTGCCTCCAAAGATATTCACCTCTTATAGGACTCATACTCCAGAGATCCATATAAGAAAAGATACCTATAATAGAGTATCCAACAATAAGATCGCTAACCGTAAAGCTTTAGGCTTAATACGTAAGCATTCCCCCGTACACCAATCGCAACAGTGCAGTAGCCTTTTGGATCAATACAGCCGTTAGCACACCCACTCGTGGCCACAGAGGGGACGGTCCTGTGTATGATGAACCTTCAATCACTTATAGAACAAATCCATAATTGATTGAATTCCATCATACCCCGAATATCAACATGTTCAAGCACAATATAGATACTTGAAACATAATCCACAAAAAGGGATAATCATATAACAACATGGTAATGTATACTCATGAAATCAATACCATAGTGCAACAACCATTCAGTACACTATGCATCATAATATAACAACATGGTAATGTATACTCATGCTAATCAATACCATCAATGAATATAAATTCAAGTAAGGTAACCATATAACCAAACAATCCACACTTGGGATGCAATGTAACAACAAGTCAAATATTCCACACTTGGGATGCACATAACAGTATGTCTAATAGTCCATACTTAGAATATTATGATAACCATATAATCAATAATTCCACAACTTGGAATAACAATGCCACAAGGTGATACATACCCATTACTAACTAGCTCAATAGTGAACCTATAACTTCTATACTATTGCAACTACTCACCAAAGATATGGAGTAAGTAAGACCACTATGTATCATAAATCATTCCTACATTTTCATTATACAACCTCGAATAACCTTAATAAAAGTTCAAGATCTATTTCCCAAGTTGGAACTATTTTGGTGAAGTACTAATCAAACTTAACAATTGTTTCCCGGACAATGATCCATATTACAAGGTCCTGATAGAGATTCAAGTTAAATTATTAAGTTGTAGTCACAATGCTTAAGTAGCCCAAGTTCTACTTTAATCTAAGTTGAGAAGGGTTGATTAATATCCGAAAGTGATTAGGTTCCATTAATTTATAGTGGTTAGGATTCTCAATCCATCCTACAAGATCATTATACAATAAGACAAGGCCTCTATGAAGGTTCAAGCTCAATTTACTAAGTGGGAGTCACAATCTATAAGGGACCAAACAAGGTTGCTACACAAATTCTGGTTCAGATTCAAAGTTCAGTTTCCTGGGGTCTTGGGCGACCGCCCATACCTCTTGGGCGACCGCCCAAGAGGGTTTTTCAAGCAATATGTTCTCTGGACACATGGGCGGCCGCTCATGCCCCTTTGGGCGACCGCCCAAGTGCCTGGGCCAGAAATTCCTAAGTTCCCCTTTTTGTCTCTTACCATTTTTTTTCTTTCCTTTACCATACTTCTTATACTCATGAACACCAAGAATTATCTAATTCAACAAGGTTATCATAAAATCATATAAACCCAAAATAAGTGATTCTAAATTATTTATCATTATAACATTCACCCATTTCAAATCCTCTAGGTTATCTTCCAAGATCACAACTTCATTCTATTCCATTTACTACCCATTCAACTCCTATAAAATTCCCAAAGCATGAACCCAACATCAAAGAACAAGGAGAACATTAAGGAGAGTATGAACAAGTAAGAGAAGGGAAATCATAACAACTCACCTTAGCTAGAACAAGATGAAATGAAGCTTTTCTAGGCTTGATCAATTCATTGAGATGAGCCACTCACAAAAGGACACTTGGATTTGAAAATGGTTGAGGAATGAACTTGGTATGAACTCTTGGAATGGGAGGCTTTCACCAAGCTTCCATGGAAAGTGAAGAGAAGAGAAAGAAGTAAGAAATAATGAGGAAGGAGGGGGAAAGAGTGTAGAAGTAGTAAGAGAGGGTATGGGGAGGTAAGGTAGTATGTTTGACTTTAAGAGACAAGGTTGAGGGAATTAGGGGAAGGGAATGGCCCCCCTCAACTAAGGCTTTCACATTATAATTAGACACATCATTCTAATTATTTATCTACCCAATTTATCCTCCTCCCATTATTTATTTATTTGCTATTTTTATATTTTTCCTAGAACATTAATTTATTTTACTATCAACTATCCTAACATATGAAATCAGTATATAATAATGGACACATAATATTAACAATAATATTAAAAGCACACAATATGATATTAAAATCAGTGCCTAGGTTTAGGGTCGTTACATTCACTCCTCCTTAAAGAAAATTCGTCCCGAATTTTAAACTTGATTACCTTAATGATCCATAACAAGGGGTACTTTCCCAAACATTTCAATTTACCACTTTCAACTAGTTTCCTCAAGTCATGATTCTTATGTACATTATCAACACCTTAGAATTTAATCCCGGAATTGAAATCCTAATAACTCTCAACGTTTTTCCCCATATAATTCAAATTTGTCTAAACATCCTTAATTGCAGAATTCCACACGTACGAAGGATCATAAATAAATTTTCTCATACCAATCTTTAGATAATACCCATTCAATGCTAGACTAAACTGCTATTATACTAAACTCCCTTAAGATTAATAGAACTTCTCCAGTTGAAAAGAAATTCAACACACAATCTATTCTTCAATATTCTGGATAATCTCCTCATCTTGTGACTATCCTCTAATCCTATTAAATTCTGAATCACCGTTGGACTTCCTTTAAAGTCTCCACATTCTATGGGCCTATCCTGACTAATTGCAACAATGTCTTGCCTTAATACTCAAAGGATACGCTTGACGACACATAAGCCTTTCGGCAAATCGCATTCGAAATCACAATAACTTTTCCGGATAATATAAAATGATGCAATTAAAATCTTTTAATAGTTCCAACCATCTCTTAGGCTTATAGATCTCTCCCCCTCGAATAACTAAATTCTCCAAACTCATAGGATCGGTCACAATTCTCAAAAGGAAACTTCAAAAAGATAAGATTCTTACTTAGATAACGCAACACAATTGTAGTCACTCTTAAGTAAGGAATAAGAAAATTTAATTTGTAACGCCCCGAGCCCGAAGACCGGGTCGGAACGCTATCACTTTCACATTTCTCATAATTTTACAACCAATTTTTCCTCTAATACGCACTTAAAATTCACAAAGTTCTCACATTCACTAGGTAAGGTAAGGATCGGATCTATAGTTAATCTTTTCTCCATTTCTACCAATTTTATTCATTCTTATTACATCTTACACCATTGACGTCCTTCCGAGTTATCTAAACCAACGATTTTATAATTCTCGAGAATTCCTTGAAAATTCCTTTTGTAGCACTTTGCCAACCTCAAAGATTACGGACACAATCCTCGCAAGATCCATGGTAACTTCCAAGCTTAAAACTATAGAACCCCAAATTTTAAAAACTTCTCGAGCCAACTCACACTAGCTAAACTTTGCATAAAAGTACTTCTCACCAAGGATTATTAACCCTATCCTCCAATGATTTTCATGATCCTCTCGGAACTTTAATTAACAAAGAGACCCTCAATTCTAATTACCATAAAGCCATCAAAATAAGGCTTAAAAATTCTGCTTATCATACTTAGAATCAACACATGAGATACCTCGATGGAAGCACCAATACCATCTACTCACAACAAATACATAAATTTTTTAGAGGGACTCCTTATTCGAGTCTAACACATATCAAATACCCTTCACACTTTTAACCAAAATTTTCTGCCTTTAACGCATATATAACAAGTATGCCACATAAAGGTTCATCTGTATCAATTACCAATATAAGCAATTCTAGGCACAGAATAGAAGACTCACTTATTATGATAGTCTACCAATGCACAACAACTACTTACCCATCTAGGTCAAGTATATCTCACAATCAGAAATCGGTAATCATACCAAATCAACTGGCAATATATGCTCAGTCATAACCACATCACCACCATGGCAAACCAAAGGAGATTCGAGGTATTCTCTCATAAGAGCAGAATCCTCTAACAATAAAACAAATTCTCAAGTAATGTATGCCACATAGAAGCAACATGTGATGCCAACATAAATGATATGCAACAGGATCTATAAAATATGACCCCTACTTCTGAGACAGGGGATATACCTCTAGTGACCAATGAGGAATCTATCTCTCCTGGACCCGAAACACATACTCGATCACAGACCTTCTCTTTCGGTTCCCCTTCGTTATCTCTTTTGGTACCACCTCTTTGTCGTCCACCCGGCTGACCGCTGCTTAAAGCTTGTCCCCGCTGCAACCTTGGGCAATTTCTCCTAAAGTGTCCTATCTCTCCACAATTAATACACTTGCCTTGCTTACTCCAACACCGATCTTTGGTATGTCCCACCTTCTTACAAAATTTACAAATCATCCCATACTGTTTGGATTTTGGCCTAGATGAAGAAGCTACAACAAACTCTCCTCTCACACTTCCTGAAGTTAAAGTCCTTGGCTGTCCTCTACCGATTTTGGATCCTTGTCCTATACACTTTGGCTTGTTTCCAATCTCACTTCCGGATCTTCCACTATTTTCCTCAATGTCCTTCTCGACCTTATATGCTCTATCTATGAGTGTCTGATAATCGGTGAAACTATCAATCCATAATTTCTTCCTAAACTCACTCCTCAAACCTGTTACAAACTTCTGAACCCTTTTCACTTCATGCGATACCAAATGAGGGCAACACTTAGCTAATTCCTCAAACCGGACCGAATACTGATTCACCGTCATGTTCCCTTGTTTTAGTCTTAAGAATTCAATCTCCTTCTTATCCCTTATAACCATCGAAATGAAATAATCCTCGAACTGTTTGGTGAAATTATCCCAAGTCTGGGGCGTATGATCCCGCTCCCAACTTTCCTTCACAATCTGCCACCACTGATCAGCTGGACCTTCAAGTTTGAAAACGGCATACCTAACTCTCTCTTTGTTGGGACTTCCTATAACCTCGAAAATCCTATTCATTTCTGCTAACCATTTTTCTGCCTTTAACGGATTCGGATCTCCGTAAAAGCTCGGTGGGTTCATCTTCACAAATATTTCTAATCCATCACTTTGGTATCCCTCAGGTTGATTCGGAACCGATCCTCTAGTCTCCATATTATGTACAAACATCCTGAACAAATTCATCATCTCTTCATTCTGATTTCCACCTATACCCATATCTCCTTCATTTTCTAGAACCCTTCACCGATCATCATTGCTTCCGGCCATTAGAACGAACTCCTGCATTAAACACTCGGCGTTAATTACCACACATTCCCCCTTAGTTTAGACATCTACCCTTGACCTCTAAACTAAGCTCTGATACCAACTGTGAGCACCCCAACCCGGGACCTAAAGCGTATCCCGAGCTTGAGGAGCCCAACTAGGAAATCTCCTCTCTAAATTTTAAAAACTTTTATTTTCCTTTTAAAAGAAAACCCATTTTCAAATACCAAATTAAACCAATTAATAATATCACCACTCCACAACTTCCATAAACCATAAAATGATTTCTTACATCGAAACTCATACTTAACTTTGTTTTACAAAAGAGTTTATACACATCTTCTCAAAAGAGTTTTACTAAATAAATACACCCGTACAACCAACTTATACACTTAACCCGACAAGTCCCCAAAAGCAAAAGTCCACAATTTAACCCGGCCTCATCGGGTTCCAGCCAATTGTCTCAAGACAATCTAAAACAAGAAAAGGGAAGGGGTGAGAATAAATCTCAATGAGCTATTATGAATGCAAAGAAGATGCCAAACAAGATGCAACACATAGCATGGTAGCACATAACACATTATAAAAGCGGTAAACACCTTACGTTACCTCATTTTATCTTTTCCCGTCTGAACAATAAGTCGTACAACGTGGGAGTAAAACTCCACTCTTTGGTGAATTGCCTCCAGCACATTCACCTCTTATAGGACTCATACTCCAGAGATCCATATAAGAAAAGATACCTATAATAGAGTATCCAACAATAAGATCGCTAACTGTAAAGCTTTAGGCTTAATACAGAAGCATTCCCCCCGTACACCAATCGCAACAGGTCTGTAAAGCCTTTTGGATCAATACAGTCGTTAGCACACCCACTCTGTGGCCACAGAGGGGACGGTCCCAGGTATGATGAACCTTCAATCACTTATAGAACAAATCCATAATTGATTGAATTCCATCATACCCCCGAATATCAACATGTTCAAGCACAATATAGATACTTGAAACATAATCCACAAAAAGGGATAATCATATAACAACATGGTAATGTATACTCATGAAATCAATACCATAGTGCAACAACCATTCAGTACACTATGCATCATAATATAACAACATGGTAATGTATACTCATGCTAATCAATACCATCAATGAATATAAATTCAAGTAAGGTAACCATATAACCAAACAATCCACACTTGGGATGCAATGTAACAACAAGTCAAATATTCCACACTTGGGATGCACATAACAGTATGTCTAATAGTCCATACTTAGAATATTATGATAACCATATAATCAATAATTCCACAACTTGGAATAACAATGCCACAAGGTGATACATACCCATTACTAACTAGCTCAATAGTGAACCTATAACTTCTATACTATTGCAACTACTCACCAAAGATATGGAGTAAGTAAGGCCACTATGTATCATAAATCATTCCTACATTTTCATTATACAACCTCGAATATCCTTAATAAAAGTTCAAGATCTATTTCCCAAGTTGGAACTATTTTGGTGAAGTACTAATCAAACTTAACAATTGTTTCCCGGACAATGATCCATATTACAAGGTCCTGGTAGAGATTCAAGTTAAATTATTAAGTTGTAGTCACAATGCTTATGTAGCCCAAGTTCTACTTTAATCTAAGTTGAGAAGGGTTGATTAATATCCGAAAGTGATTAGGTTCCATTAATTTATAGTGGTTAGGATTCTCAATCCATCCTACAAGATCATTATACAATAAGACAAGGCCTCTATGAAGGTTCAAGCTCAATTTACTAAGTGGGAGTCACAATCTATAAGGGACCAAACAAGGTTGCTACACAAATTCTGGTTCAGATTCAAAGTTCAGTTTCCTGGGGTCTTGGGCGACCGCCCATACCTCTTGGGCGACCGCCCAAGAGGGTTTTTCAAGCAATATGTTCTCTGGACACATGGGCGGCCGCTCATGCCCCTTTGGGCGACCGCCCAAGTGCCTGGGCCAGAAATTCCTAAGTTCCCCTTTTTGTCTCTTACCATTTTTTTTCTTTCCTTTACCATACTTCTTATACTCATGAACACCAAGAATTATCTAATTCAACAAGGTTATCATAAAATCATATAAACCCAAAATAAGTGATTCTAAATTATTTATCATTATAACCTTCACCCATTTCAATTCCTCTAGGTTATCTTCCAAGATCACAACTTCATTCTATTCCATTTACTACCCATTCAACTCCTATAAAATTCCCAAAGCATGAACCCAACATCAAAGAACAAGGAGAACATTAAGGAGAGTATGAACAAGTAAGAGAAGGGAAATCATAACAACTCACCTTAGCTAGAACAAGATGAAATGAAGCTTTTCTAGGCTTGATCAATTCCTTGAGATGAGCCACTCACAAAAGGACACTTGGATTTGGAAATGGTTGAGGAATGAACTTGGTATGAACTCTTGGAATGGGAGGCTTTCACCAAGCTTCCATGGAAAGTGAAGAGAAGAGGAAGAAGTAAGAAATAATGAGGAAGGAGGGGGGAAAGAGTGTAGAAGTAGTAAGAGAGGGTATGGGGAGGTAAGGTAGTATGTTGACTTTAAGAGACAAGGTTGAGGGAATTAGGGGGAAGGGAATGGCCCCCCCCCTCAACTAAGGCTTTCACATTATAATTAGACACATCATTCTAATTATTTATCTACCCAATTTATCCTCCTCCCATTATTTATTTATTTGCTATTTTTATATTTTTCCTAGAACATTAATTTATTTTACTATCAACTATCCTAACATATGAAATCAGTATATAATAATGGACACATAATATTAACAATAATATTAAAAGCACACAATATGATATTAAAATCAGTGCCTAGGTTTAGGGTCGTTACATTCACTCCTCCTTAAAGAAAATTCGTCCCGAATTTTAAACTTGATTACCTTAATGATCCATAACAAGGGGTACTTTCCCAAACATTTCAATTTACCACTTTCAACTAGTTTCCTCAAGTCATGATTCTTATGTACATTATCAACACCTTAGAATTTAATCCCGGAATTGAAATCCTAATAACTCTCAACGTTTTTCCCCATATAATTCAAATTTGTCTAAACATCCTTAATTGCAGAATTCCACACGTACGAAGGATCATAAATAAATTTTCTCATACCAATCTTTAGATAATACCCATTCAATGCTAGACTAAACTGCTATTATACTAAACTCCCTTAAGATTAATAGAACTTCTCCAGTTGAAAAGAAATTCAACACACAATCTATTCTTCAATATTCTGGATAATCTCCTCATCTTGTGACTAGTTCCGCCATTAATGTCCATTGTCAACTCTGCTTCGTTACATAATTGATTGGTACTTTATTGATTGGTACATAATTAATTGGAGATAACTGTGTGATTTGATTCCATAGCTCTTCGTTTTTTCGTTGGATAAACAGAATGTCCTTCAATGGTGTGGAAAAAGGGTTTAATTTGCTGAAGTTTGGGTCAATTCAACGAAGCAGTGCATGTGTAACAAAGTGCCAGTGCCAGTGTAAAAAAGTGCCAGTGTTAGTGTAATAAAGTGCCAGTGTTAGTGTATCAAAGTGCTGGTGTTAGTGTAAAACAAGTGCCAGTGTTAGTTTAACAAAGTGCCAGTGTTAGTGTAACCAAGTGCCAGTGTTAGTTTATAAAGTCACTTAATATACATGCACTAGCACTTTTTTACACTGGCATTCAAAAATACATGGACTGGCATTTGAAAACACATTTACTGGCACTCAAAAATGCATATACTGGCACTCAAAAACACTGATAATTATTTTTGCTAATATTCAAAAAAACATGAACTGGCATTCAAAAAAACATGGACTGGCATTCAAAATTACATGAACTGGCATTCAAAAATACATTGACACTCAGTTACACACTTACTGGCACTCTATTATACACTAACGGGCACTCAATTATACACCAATGGGCACTTGATTATACACTAACGGGCACTTGATTATACACTAACGGGCACTCAATTATACACCAACGGGCACTTGATTATACACTAACGGGCACTCTATTATACACTAACGGGCACTTGATTAATCACCAACTGGCACTTGATTAATCGTTATAAAACAACAAGTGCTTCAGTCATATCCAAATCCTCACCATTTTCCCCATTCGGAAATCCCCAATCAAACTTCTGCAATAAATTCGCAAGCGCCGACCCAATCGTCACCGCTGCAAACGCAATCCCAGGACACCCCCTCCGTTCCGATCCGAACGGTATCAATTCAAAATCAAATCCTTTGTAATGGTAATGGAGTGTGTAAATGGAAGGTTTCTTTGATTACGACTCTCAAATAGTTCATCTTCTCCAAGTCATTGTCGGTTATGTGTTGTCTGCCGCCGCTGGTTTCTCGGGAACCAGAGAGGGGATTGGTGTTGCCGGAGAAGGAGAAGACGGTGAGGGCGATTGCAATTGGGGTTGCCGGAGACGAAGAAGACGCGATCTTCCCCTTTGCGTATAGAGAGAGAGAGGTTACGTAACTGTGTGTTGTTATTAGGAAGACGGTAAAACACGTTTTTTGTTAAGTTAACAAAAAACGCGTTTTTTATAAGTTTTTGGCATAATATTAATAATAAAAAATAAAAATAATAAAAAACTAATAAAAATTTTAATAAATATTTTAATAAAAATAAAAAAAAAAAATAATAATAATTATTATTATAATAAATATAATAATAATAATAATATAATAATAATAATAATAATATAATAATAATAATAATAATTATTATTATTATAATAATAATAATAATAATAATAATAATAATATAATAAAATAATAATAATAATAATAATTAAAAGAATAATAAAAATAATAATAAAATGAATAATAAAAATAAATAAATAATAAATAATAATATAATAATAATAATAATAAATAAATAAATAATAATAAAATAATAATAAAATAATAATTATAATAAAATAATAATAAAATAATAATAATAAAAAATGATTATTATTATTATTATTATTATTATTATTATTATTATTATTTTAGTCTTTATAATTTCATTTCGCACTTTTCAGCTTATTAATCAAACAGTCATACTTACTTATTACAGCTTATCAGCACTTCAAAAAAACTAAATCAAACAGTATCATTCATCAGTTCATCAATCATAAGTCATCAGTTATAAGTTATTGGTCATAAATAATAAGTCAACAACATATATCAATAAGCTAAATCTAACGTGCCCTAAGGGTATATCGACTCACTCATGCTATGTCGCTTATTCCCCTCGTATGGTAATTGGTCAGGCCCATGCCTTTAAGAGGCATTATCGACCTGAATGGTGCGTTATCAGTTTAAGCCGTTCAGTAACTATGTTCCAATTAAATATTGCGTCTCTAAATAATAATATAGTCTTAGTACAATTTTGTCATTATTCATTCAAGCAATATAAAAAAATAAGGCATATTTTTCAAAAAGCGTTGAAAACTGACATAAATAAATGTGTTAAAATAGAGAACATTAGAAAATATTGTCCCAAAATAGAGAGTATTAAAAAAATGTTATTTTAAAATAGAGATAATTAGAAAAAATGATGTGCTAAAAAAATACTTCTTCCGTCTCATTTGAAAAGGAACAAAGTTGACCTTGCACGAAAATTTAAAAAAAGCGCATAGTGTAGAAAGTTTTGTAAATATAAAAAGTGAGGTAAGAAAGTAGGGTAGGTAATATTAAGTAGATATATAGTTATTGTGAGTATAACTAATGTGTCCCATGAATAAAAAAGTCCTAAAAAATTTTCATTCAGAGCGTGTTTTTTAAATAGGAAAAACAAAATGAAAATATTTGTTTTCTCGGATGGAGCGGAGAGACTAGTCTTTCTAGTAGTGGAATATCAGTATACTCCCTCCGTCCCGGAATTTACTTCACAAACACTGTTTGCACTGATTTTAAGGAGGGAGTATTATATTGAAAGTGTTGTGAGTGTGAAAATAAAATAGGAGAGAGAATGAGTGGAGAGAATAGTAAATTATAATAGTGTTGTGAGTATTAAAATAATGTAGGAGAGAGAATGAGTGGAGGAAATAGTAAAGATTCCTTTCCATTTTAGGTAAGTTTTAAATGTGTGAAGTAAGTTTTGAGACGCCCAAAAGGGAAAGTGTGAAGATTGTTCCGGGACGGAGGGAGTATATTTTGAACTAAAGGTTTACAAGTATGTTTTTGTGTGTGTGTGTGTGTGTGTGTGTGTGTGTGTGTGTGGATATAGAAAGACGTATGGTTGATGTATCAAAGAGTAGGAATGCATAGCTTTTATGAATAGTTTGATGAATGTTTCCTGGGAGGGGAACTAAGGTGTCTGACAGCAGCAGGAATGGTAGGGTTGAGGACCATAACCAACCTCATCTCTATTGTAGACCTACTTGCCTGTGCTTGATTGGTTTGGTGGATTATTGTCACACTTCCATAAGGAATGGCGTGGGTATAGGGAGCAGCCCATCCCCAAACATGACTTTTGCACAACGCAACTTAGGGGTCCCGTAACTCGGAATAGAGCGTATGCAGTCAGAACTTATAGCAATCCGGTACAGCAAGGGCCTAGATTAAGTTTGCAAAAAATCTAATGACATGCATATGATGAGAGTTAAAAGGTTAAATAATCATCCTAGGGGGTCTGGTAGTAGTCCGATATGCTAACGGCTTAGGTTAAGTCCAAACAAATTTAACGGCCTGTTTTTGTTGAGAGTGGAAAGGTTACAAAATCATCATACCTGTTGATGACGCCACAGCTTTTCGGGGTCAGGAGCGGTTCAAGGATATCTGGCTAGGATATATTTGGTGGTTTTGAGTACCTAGATCACAACACAAGCAAGCACCGTTAAGGTCAAAGTTGGATGTTACTCCAACTCAGGCCCTCGGGTGTGAGAGTAAGAATACTGAGTAATAAGGCTTTGAATACCTTTGGAGTGTGTGTGTGTTTAGGTTTAGAGAGTAAAAGAGCTTACTCAATTGTATATGGAACTTACCTTGCCCAAGGGGGTAAAGGCCTTCTATTTATAGGCAATGCCATGGTGCTTGTTGAGGTAAGCAATGAGATCAGCCTAGGGGCACTTTGGTATTTGACCGCCTACACGTGTCCGCAGCCTAATTGGTCCTGTCAGGGAGGGAACATTGAACTGTCTGTGGGACATATGGGCCGAAAGGGACATGAGCCGTGTAGCCGGCTTATTGCATTAAATGGAATAGTAGGCGCGGATCGAGCCGCATTGAATGCGTGATGGGGAGCCGGCAAGTGGCCTGTCGAGCGATAAGCTAACTTGCTCGTAAGGCTTGACATTAACCGGGAAGCAGCATGTGCCCGCGGTCAACGTTGTGCCCGCAGTCAAAGATATATGACGCGAGCACGGTTGATGCGGGCATGACTCATGCGGGCACGGATCCAATGAAAGGTGGTCCCAATGGTCCTCGAAGAGGATGATGCGAGGAGGGACACGATCTTGACCACAAGGGCCTATTTGTCCGCGGTCTTCCTCCAGCCGGTCTAGGAACCGCCACGTCACCGGTTCCTTGGACTAGACCGAGCGCGGGCCCGGTCCCAGAGATCCGGGCTCATCAATGGCCCCTAGCTCCAAGTGTGATTATTTATGGTCTGAGTGAGGAGCTACTAGAAGCTCGGTCTGCCTCAATTGCTCCTCGCGCGAGCACCAGTGTTTGCGCTTTTGTTGCTGTTGCCTGGCCCCATGGGCCTATGGGAACGTTCGGGAGGCACCAGTGAGTGACACGTGGTCCCTTGCATGGCGTGCCTCCCGGTTAACAGGTGGGCCCTCGCGTATGAAAAGACGGGTTAGTGGTACGTCAGGGGTACGTGTCGCTCATCCAAGGGGGGTAATAAATGCAAAAGGCATTTAATTTTTGAATTTTCAAACGTTTGGAAACGGTTCAGGGTCCGAGGTAGGATTTGTGGGCTAATTAATACGGGTTAACGGGTTAACCCGCATAGGTAGGCCTTATAAATACCAAACCCTTAAACCTCAAACCCTTTTTACCGTTTCCAAACCTTCAGAGAGCTTTTGAGAGAGAAATCTTGCTGCGAAATCCAAGCTAGTGCTTTCCGAATCCCTTTCTCAATCCTTCTCTCGTAAGTATTGGGTGCTTTTCTTCTTCATCTCCTTCTATTTTTTCTTTTCTGAGTTTTGAACGAGATGACCACTCGTGAATTTGGACCCCGCCGTCCCATAGAATTAGGAGATGGGAGCACTCCAGATCTGTTTGCTGTTTGTAAACGGACAGGGGGGATATTTAGGAAGGTAGGCCATGGGTGGCTTAGATTATCCCTTGAGTGCTTCCAGTATTTCTGCGAAAAATCCCAATGGGGGCCTTTTGTCCCACCCCGGTTGTGGGAGGCCAAGGATAGGAGGATAAAAAGGAACGGTGATGTTTTGGTGTTGGGGAATACCAGTAGGCTGAGAAATTTTGTGATGGGGGTTTTATGCAGGTTTCCCCGCGAGAGAGGCTCGGCTCTGAACGCCATTGAACTAGTGAGGAGAGCGATTCGCGTCCCCGAAGTAGTTTGTGACTGGGAAAAGTGCGAACTGATGGATCCTGAACAAACCAATGCTGCGCGGGCACCGGGCACAGACTTGAATGACCCTTTAGATGTTCTGCCCATAAGGACCATCTTTCCCCCCGTTGTGCCCGCGGCCCCCAGGGCGAGGACAATTGAGCTGAGCAGCAGCGAGGAACTTGAGCCTCTGAACTTTGAGACTACTGAATCCGGTGAGGTTGAATCGGAGATGGCCCCTGCCCGTGGTGACCCCACCGGTCTCTTTGGCTCCTCGAGCTCGGAGACCGAAGAAGATGACCAAGGAGAGGGGGATAGGAGGGTAGCGGGGACCTCCAAGAAGGCCGCTGAGACCACCAATATAGTGGATGCCTTCGAGAGCTCTGACTCCGAGGAGGAGGAGGAAGTGATTGTGGCCCCTGCCCGAAACAAAGGCAAGAGGCCAGCTAGGGAGGTGAATCCTGGCCGTGGCCGTAAGAAGACCAAGGAGGTGGCCACCATTGATTGGGAGGAGGACATATACGAAGTGTATAATGTGGACCGCAACGCCTACCGTGTCCGCACTTTAGGACATGTCCATCTGAAGGACAAGGACAAACTGCGGCCAGAGACAGTAGCTGATGTCCGCGAGGACAATAAGGCCTGCATTTTTTATGGAGCCCAGTTTGAGAACGGATTGAGGCTGCCCCTGGACCCCTTCTTCTATTTCTTTCTGGAGTTCAACTCCTGCCTGCCCATGCACCTGACTCCCAATGCCATCCGGGCTATTGTCTCCTTTATCGCGGTCTGCAGATTCCAAGGCTATGAACCTACCCTGGCCGGGCTTTATGCTTACTACCGTAACCGTATCGCCCGCAATATTTTGAGTTTGAAGGCTAGGAATTATTCTACCCGAACCTTCTCTCCTCCCTCAAATAAATTTGACCAATGGAACCAGAGGGACATCTTGGTCATTGAGTCTAGGTTTGGATGGCCCTTCTCAAAACCCTCAAATCCAGTCCCGATGAAGGTGGCCGCGAGTAGCTATCCAGACCCTTCCTCTGCCGATACTCTGCGCTGCGCCCTAGAGAAATACCTGGCCCAGTATTTGGAGAGCGGGATGAGCCCGTATATGACGTGGGCGCCATAGTGGAGGATGAGCCTCTACCGATCTACTCGGGGTGGCTCGCAGGAGGGCGCCCACATGCCCCCAGAGTAGTAATAGAGCCTCTGCCCCGCGACCCTGATTGGCGGGTGCACGAACATTACCAGTTCGAGGCAGACTGTAAGACCTGTATGCTGGGCGCTGAGTGCGATCCCCCCGAAATAATTGGTCTCTGATTCCACTATGAAACTGTTTGCCAATTTACTTTGCTTTTGATTTTTTGAACTGTTTTGCTAACCATTTTTCTTTCCCTCCAGAGTAGATCCGGACCTGTACAATTTCTGATGGCTCCTCCACTAAACGCTGCTCAACTGAAGGCCAAGAACATGAGGGCCAACAAAGAAGCTGCCTTGAAGAGGCAGAATGAGATGGGAGGGGTTCCCACAAAGGACAAGACCGTGCCTGTTGCGAGCAGGAAAACTGGGGACACTCTACCCGCTCCCCGAATTATTCTGAAGACCGGGAATCTGCCTCCACCTCCCCGGGGTCCTCCTCCACCCAATGCTGTCCGGGCATCATCTCCTGGCCGCACTATTGCCTCCGGCACAACCAGAGCCCAAGAAGAGACCTGAGAGGGATGCTGACCTGACGCACAGGGAGAGGTCTTCGAAGACCCAAAAAGTGGGGGATACCCGTAGCCCTCCAACTGCTGCCACTACCTCCACTACTGCTCCCTCCGCTGCGGGGACACTTTGCTCGGTGGCTTATCCGATTTCCTCCTTGGCCACCCGCGAGGAGGCATGGGAGAAAAGGAAGCAGGTGGGGGACGTGCCCGCCATTACTGGGGTGGACCTGTATGCCCTGGCCTCGCCCAAAATTCTCGCGTGGGCATTGGGCTGATCAACCGGCTCTTTGCCCCTGACTTCTACCACCAGGTGGCTGAGAAGGAGAACGCATCAGCCCTGATGGGGGACATTGGGGTTGCCCTTACTGAGGTAGGGACCTTTCTTCCGGCTCCCTTACTTAGCCTTTGAATTTCCACCTAATTCTGACCTTCTTCCTCGCAGGTGGGCAACAAGGCCATGAGGCTCCGGGAGACTTGTGACAGCCTGTCTGCTGAGCTAGACAGCAACACCAAGGACCTGGCGGGCAAACTCCGCGAACTGGAGCAGGCCCAGGAGAAGGTGGGTACTTTGAGCTCCCTCCTGGATGCCAAGGAAAAGGAGTTCGCGACCATGGAGTCCGATCTGAAGGGCTTCCGTGAGCGGGTGACCGAGCCGGGAGCAGAGCCTAGAAAAGGCTAAGGGTCAGCGGAATGAGCTCCGCGGGCACAAAACCAAATTGGAGCAAAGAAATGAAGAGCTCGCAACCAAACTGGGAGCTGCGGAGGAGTCGGTCAGACTCCTGGAGGCTAAGGCCGACGAGCTTTCCGAGAAACTGCTACCACTTACGCAGTTTGAGCTGGAGAGGGAGAGGATGCTGGCCGAGGCTCGCGAGCAAGCTGTAGAGGAGTATAAAAACTCTGACCAGTTCACCGCGGAGTGCTTGGCCCAATATGAGGCAGGTGTCCGGACACAAATCCGGAACTTCGCGGCCACGGGCATGTTCTCCGCGCAGCAGTTGGCCGTAATTGGCTCACTGGTTGCTACTGATGCGGAGTGTGTGCCCGGGCATGCGCTAGTTCCCTTTTCCGAGGAAGAGGTCAAGGGTTTGGATCTCTCCGCAGCGGCCTCTCTGCCCCCGGTGGCCGAAGTGACTGCCCTCGGACTGATCTCCGAACTGGATGCTCTGCGCTTCGGGGACAACCCTTTATCCATGGGGGATGCCCTGGCTCAGATTCTTCCAGGGGGACCAGCCCTTGGAGATCTATTCCCCGGGCGGGCAGCTCCCGCACCAGCCTCCGCCGAGCAACAAGCTGCTCCTCATACTGAGGTGACCCTGGAGACCAGCCTGCCCTCCCCAACTCCGGACTCCGACGCGGGCACAGGGGGTGCGGCCACCGAGGAGCCAGGAGTGGGCACTGATGGAGCGGCCGTCGAGGAGCCCAAGGAGAAAGCTCCCTCAGTATAGGATTTTTGTTTTTTCTTGTTTGTAATAGATTAGGACCTTTTTGTAATAGTGTAGGAACCTTGTAAATATTTCCTCAACATGAATAGAAGAATTTTTTTCACTCGGCTCCTGGACTATTTATCTTAATTGCTTGTCTCGTAGGCTATTTTGAGTAGTTTGGCAATTTTCGAGCACCTCAGTACTTGCGTTCTTGCCTATTACTTTTTCCAGCGTTTTTGACTTGCAATTAACTTTATACTCTCCTTCTGCGGGCAGCAGCTTAGTAGGCCCTCTGCCCGCATTTTTTGAGTTTTCCTAACTCTTTATTCAAAACCCTTAGGTTTTTCGTGAGAGTCAGCCTTATTCTTCTATGATCGCGTTTGTTTAGCCTTGTGGCAAAGTTAGGGGTCTTGACCCCAGTTTGTCTATTTGGCTTTGTTAAACTAGTTTGATCACTCTCATCCATTTACACTTATTCCCAGCCTTGCGAGCTGTGGTGTAAGTCAAAAGTAGCCAAGGCAAGCATACTTTCATAGGGCATGCAGAAGGTGGCCGTGAGGCTATTGTCCGCGCAACAGAAAGGTAGGAGCATATTTTAGCATAGCGTCCCTTTAACCCCGGCATCTCGTATCCCCTTATTGGAGGTTCTCACTTATTTGACCCTTTATTCAAAACTCCCTAAGGTTTTTCGTGAGGGTCTCGTGGCGATCTGGTGAACGGGCTTATATGTAGGCCTTTGTCACATACAGGCATGCGAGTAACGGCCCTAACGAGGTCCTTCGCGCAATTAGTGGGTCCGGACTTCAGGTCATTGTCCCCACTAGAGTCCGTAGGCACGGGCATCATGGCCTTTGTACCTACGTTCATCTATATCCACTTATTCTTGGTGGTGTCACGCGAGCAGGAGGGAGTCCTCCCCGCGATCACAGTACGGATCGTAATGGATCTTTGTACATATATAGGCATGCGGATCCTTAGATCTTTGCGCATCAGTAAGTAGGAGCTCATATGTTGGCTCTTGAACTCACTGGCATCCGCACGCGGGCATCCACCTTAGCTTTTGAGGCTGGTGGGAATTGATTTTTGCATCAAAATATGATGATAACTTCTCCCTTATATATATATAGTCTATACTCCTTCCAAAAAATTACAAAGACTTCAAAAGAAGTATCTCTTAAGGTGGTCGCTATTCCAGGAGTGCTTAAGCTCTTCTCCCTCTTTTGGTCGCAACATATAGGTGCCCTCTTTGACTATCTTTGTAACCTCATATGGACCTTCCCATTTCGGGGACAGCTTGTTGAAACCAGGTTGGGTCCCTTGGACCTCTACGCTTCTGAGTACCCAGTCTCCAACTGAAAAACTCCTTTTATTTACTCTTTTATCATGGTGCTTCTTCGCTTTC
Source organism: Adenophora triphylla var. japonica (assembly GCA_022495995.1). NCBI lineage: Eukaryota > Viridiplantae > Streptophyta > Magnoliopsida > Asterales > Campanulaceae > Adenophora > Adenophora triphylla. The sequence goes on from JAFEMH010003133.1 coordinate 84,778, forward strand.
TGTTTGTAGTTCACCATTTTTTCATGTGCCCGCATTCTCTTTCCTTCGAGATCGTCCAGGTCACACCTTCTGTTTGCCTCGTTTTGAGACTCGTCGAAGTATGTGACTCTGTACGAGGGTAGGGCTACCTCCACTGGAGCCATTGCCTCTGACCCATACGTGAGCGAGAAGGGAGTTTCTCCTGTTGAATTTCTTATCGTGGTGCGGACAACCCACAATGCGATCTGGAGCTCGTCCAACCAACGTCCTCCTCGTCCTTCCAAATTTTTCTTTAAGGCAGTTAGGACTAGCTTGTTCGCAGCCTCGCCTTGACCATTTCCCCGAGGATAGGCAATCATGCGGACTTACGGTGTTGCACCTTCATTCTCACACATTCAGCAGTGAATTTTGCGGAGAATTGGGTGCCATTATCTGAAATTATTGCTCGGGGAACCCCAAATCGACAATAGATGTGGTCGTGGACAAAACTGATAGTGTTATCCTCGGAAATGGTGGCCAAGCCCTTTGCTTCCGTCCACTTGGTAAAATAATCCACGGCCACCACAAAGCATACTTGATGCTTCCTCTAGCAGCTTGGAAATGGTCCAATAAGATCTATCCCCAGTATCAAACGGCCACGATGGTACCACCAAAGTCTGCTTCCGTTGATGGAAGTCTAGGGATGTCCGCAAATCTCCGGCACTTATCACATTTTCTAACATACTCCTGCGCATCCCTTCTCATTGTGGGCCAAAAGAATCCTTGGAATTTGATCTTGTCTCGAGAGGGTGCGAGCACTGGATGTCCGCCACAAACTCCTTCATGAACCTCATAGAGTAAGTTGGTGACCATGGGAGTCTTAACACATCTTAGTAAAGGTTTGGTGAATGATCGCCGAAAAAGCACCCCATCGAGGACGAGGTATTTCGCGGACACCGTTCGATGGCTCTAGCCTTTACCGGATCCTCGGGAGGGTTTGCTTCTCGATGTAATCCTTCATTTCATCCACCCAGCCCCTTGCTTGATCCTCAATATTGTTTATCCGTATTCGATCTATAGCAGTCTCTCCGTGAATTCAATCCGGCAATTTGTCTCCAACTCACCAATTTCTTGCTCGGTTATTCTTGAGAGGAGGTCACCTTCCACATTGTCCTCTCTCATGACTTGGTTCATTTCATAGTAAGTGAAATTTTTGATGAGGGTTTTTGCAAGGTCACGATCGAGTTAGTACTGGGTTGATAGTATCATACTCCCCCCTAATTTGATTAACTATGAGCTGAGAGTCACTATTGATCTCAATATTCTGCACTCCCAAGTCTCTTGCCAATTCCATGCCCGCTATAATCGCTTCATATTCAAATTTCGATTGTTTGATGCCTCGAACTTGAATCTTAAGGCCCTCATAAATTTCTCCCCGCAGGGTGCAATCGAAGTATGCCCGCTCCACCGATTAACTTGCTCGCGGAGCCGTCCACATATAAAGTCCACACCTCTTCCGGACGCTCCCTTGGTTGAACAATTTCTGCGCTCGGGCTTTTTGGGTCATCTTCTCGATTCTGCTCGCTTTCTTTTCCGAGGTCGCCGTCTCGCCAATTTGAATGATGATTCTACTACAAAATCAACTAAGGCCTGCGCTTTGATTGTCTTTCTCGGGAGTAGGTGATCCGGAACTCGGTGAGCTCTATAGACCAAGCTAGCATTCTCCCCGAGGACTCGGTTTATGTAAAACCTTTCTAAGCGGGGCCTCGGCTAGTACAGCTTATAGGATGTGCGTAAAAGTAGGCTCTTAATTTTCGAGCGTATACAAGCAAGGCGTAAGCTAACTTTTCTATATTAAGATAACGCCCTTCTACGGCGGACAGTGCCTTACTTACATAATAAACTGGTTTTTGGGAGTTATTCTCCTCCCTCACAAGAACAACCAAGCACGCGTATCGCAACGGCTAAATATAGAAAAAGCTCTTCTCCGGCACCGGCCGCCGAGTAGAGGTGGCCGCCCGAGGTATGTCTTGACTTCTTCAAAAGCCCGATGGCACTCGGTGCTCCATGTAAATTCATCAGCTCTCTTCCCCTTTGAGAGTTTTGAAGAAGGGAGGCATCTCTCTCGCTGACCGCGAGATGAAGCGGCCAAGTGCGGTGATGCGACCATTGAAGTTTTTGTACATCCTTCACGCAGTGTGAGGTTTCATGTCTAATAGGGCCTGGATTTTCTCCGGATTAGCCTCTATCCCTCTTTGGTTGACCATGAATCCGAGGAACTTGCCCGCCTTGACCCCGAAAGCGCACTTAAGGGGGTTTAGCTTCATGCTGTTATGGCGCAAGTTTTTGAAGGTTTCCTCCACATCGAGCTCGTGGGAGTTTTCCTTAGTTTTTATGACCATGTCGTCAATATAGGCCTCCAGATTTCTGCCTAGCTGGTTTTTAAAGACCAGATTGACCATGCGCTGATATGTGGCTCCCGCATTTTTTAGCCCGAAGGGCAGCATAGTGTAGCAAGATGTCTTGCCCGCAAAGAATGAAGGCTACAGAGCGGACATCTTCGTGGAGCCATCTCGGATCTGGTGGTAGCCTGAGTAGGCATCAATGAAGCTCGTAACTCGTGTCCGGCTATAGAATCCACCAATATGTCTATGCGAGGAAGAGGGAAGCAATCTTTGGGGCATGCCTTGTTGAGATCGGTGAAATCAACGCACATCCTCCATCTGCCATTGGATTTCTTAACCATGACCACATTGGCCAGCCACTTGGGGTAGGAGATCTCCTTTATTATCCCCGCTTTTAGCAACTTTTCCACTTCTTCCTTGATGGCAATCTCTTTCTCCGGGAGAAATATCTCGGATTTTTGGTGAATGTTTTTGAAGGAGGGGTCATCGTTGATTTTATGGAGGATCACGTCTCGCCGATGCCTTGCATATCTTCCACCCTCCAAGCGAATACATCGCAATTTGCTCTAAGGAACTCAATAAGTATCCTTCTTTCCTCATGAATTTCCACCCAACCTTAACTCGTTTGCTCTGGGAAGTGGGGATTGATTACCACCTCCTCGAGCTCGTCGTTAGGTTGAAGGTCGCTGATTTCACGATTGTGCAGGAGTCAATGACAATAGTTGGGGGGTTGACACGAGCTTCGCCGGCGTTGCCATTGAATATATGATATCGCGGTCAATTTCCCCCTCTATTCCTCGATCAATATATCCTCCCTCAACAGGGGCAGCCAACTGCTTTGATTTTCTGCTCATCTTGAGCTCCACCTTTGTGGAATGGAAAGAAAGCATGCCAATTGGTACGGGTGGCGGCGGTAGTGCAAGGGCTTTCCCCTTTGTTGACTTGTCCTCGCCTTTTCCCTCTATTATTTTGTCCTTGCCCTCTATCTCATGGGCGTGATGTCCGGCCTTTCTGTTCTTTCCTTTTTTCCTCCAGGGCTCGGAGGAATCTCCCGGCTGGTTCTTGATGGTAGCAACCCCGCCCGGGTGTTAAATTTCACCCTTTGGTGGGGACGGACGCAACTATTCCCAACTCGGCCTGAGCAGTCACGCCGAGAATGGCATTGTATTGGGAAGGAAGATCGACCACCATGAAAGTTATCTTGGCCGTCTTCTGCATGGGTTTTTCTCCAATAGCTACGTCAAACACAATCGTCCCCTTTACCCTTACAGCGTGGTTTGTGAAGCCTTCGAGCATGCCCGCATATGGAGTGAGATGTGCTTCCGTCATTCTCATTCCAATCAAAGTATGGTAGTAAAGTATGTCGCGGGCACTCCAAGATCTACCAACACTCGGCCTATGTTTGCCCGGTTGATTCTCATTCCGAGGGTGAGTGGCCGTGTGGAATGAAAAAGGGTGGAGGCAAGTTCACTCCTTTTGAACCCAATTTCCAGCTCTTCCTCCGGGGCCAGGCGGGGATGGAAAAAACCTTCTCTAATGTCCGAATTTGGAGAGACAATCGCTCTACTAGTGGGAGGTTCCTCCCCAATGAAGTTAATGTCATAGTCCCCAAAATCGTCATCATTATTATCTCTTTCATTCCTGTCCGGTCCCCGGGTGTGTCGTGCCCGCCGCCGATCATTGTTATTGGGCATTGTTTCCCTTAACCCACTTGGTTAGCTCCCGTTATTAATTTTCTCGCCGGATTACTCGCTTCACTGGAAACAATCCTCGATTCCGTGCCCGTGGTCGTTGTGAAACTCACAGAATTTAAGTCTACTCCTCTCATTTGGCTTTCGAAGCATGGGGGGAGGAGGAGGAAAGTCTGAAGCTCTCATGATCACCACCCTTGGGTCGGTGAGCTCTGTATAAACTGTCTCGGCCACGGCCTTTTGAGCCTTTACGATCCCCGGCCTCTGTTTTGCCCCGATTATTGGCATGAGCGGGCTCCGGTGGTCTCCTGGACTTGGCTTATCCTTTCTTTCGCGAAGCTCGTGGAGCGGGCACACTAGGCTCTTCGGCGGAGGCAATGGCCGATGCCCTTTCATACATTTCCTCCACTGATTTAGGTTTGCTGGAGGCAAAATTCATTTTGAGGAAGGAGTTACTGAGGCCGCCTTCAAAACATAGTCTGATGTCCCCCTCGTCCAGGTCCACAATCTCCTCGCTCACCTTCCGGAACCGGGATATGTAATCTTTTGTAGGCTCATTTGGTGCTCGCTGACACGGACAAGATCTGTCTTTGGTCTAGCGGGCACACTCGCTCCGCAAAGGCATTGAGGAAGAGGACTACGAACTGATCGAATGACCGGATACACCGGGGCTTGAGGGCTAGCATCCAAGATAGGGCCTTGCCGGTGAAGGTCGCAGCCTAAAGCCTTGCACATCACCGACTCATCCGCGGAGAATAAAGCCATCTCGGCCCTCAAATCTTCCCATATGACTTTTGGCATTTTTGGATCCGTCATAGGTGTCCATCCGGGGGGTTTGCCCTTCCGGATTGGTGCCCGCGCAATTTTATCGGCTGAAGGCGTCCATAGTGCGGCCACACTTCTGGGCAGCCTTCTGATGGGTTTCCCACATCTTCTGCATGAATTCCACAAACTCGGGGTTCTGATCATCAACCTTTTGCTTTTTAGCCCGTGGAGTCACGGCCTTCTCCTTGGCCGGAGCCAAGGGTCTGGCTTTGGACTTCGCACGGTGATTTGACTGTGCCTCTTCCCCCCTTTCCTCGCTATCATCTACATGCACCACGCTCCGTCTGGCCGGCTGTCCGCGCTCAAGGGCTGGGTCTACCCGGTTTGCCCCCACAGCTTGACTAGCAAGCGAGTGTGCGGGAGCTCGTTGGGAGAACCTTTGTGACCCTTGAGGGAACTGTAGCCCTCCATTGGCCTCTATTTCAAATATTTCCATCTCCGCGTCGTTGATGGCCATGGCTTCCGCGACCAGTTTGGATTTGGAGGCTAGGATTTCCTTCCTTCTCAGGATCTGTTCTGGGGAAAGTGGGGTGGTCAGATTGGTGTTTTTTATGCGAGCTTGGGGAGTTTTTGGGCTAGTGTTTAGTAGGGCTTGGGCTTTCTCAGCACGTGCTTCCTCGGTTAACCGGTGGAGAGCTCGTTGAGCTGGGGATTTTTGAGGCTGAGAATGGGCCCCCATTCTGTTGAAGACAGAGTTGGTTTGCCTTTCCCTATTGTTATTGGAGGGTTCGGCTTGGTTTTCCTCCTCTATGGTCAAATGACCAGCATTTTTCAGAATTTGAGACATGTCTCAGAAAGACGAAAATAACTGAAAAGAAGTGTCTTTTGGCAGTCAGTTGTTTAGACTACAAGGTGTGTCTGAAAACAAAAGTTTTAAATGGGAAAAACTTAGTGATGTAAAATAGAAGAGCCTTTCGGCACTGAATTTGTTTAGGACACGTGAGGTGCCTTGAAAACAAAAGATTTTTTAACGAGAAACGAAAGAAAGTCGGTTTCCCGGCAATGGAACCACTGATGACGCCACAGCTTTTCGGGGTCAGGAGCGGTTCAAGGATATCTGGCTAGGATATATTTGGTGGTTTTGTGTACCTAGATCACAACACAAACAAGCACCGTTAAGGTCAAAGTTGGATGTTACTCCAACTCAGGCCCTCGGGTGTGAGAGTAAGAATACTGAGTAATAAGGCTTTGAATACCTTTGGAGTGTGTGTGTGTTTAGGTTTAGAGAGTAAAAGAGCTTACTCAATTGTATATGGAACTTACCTTGCCCAAGGGGGTAAAGGCCTTCTATTTATAGGCAATGCCATGGTGCTTGTTGAGGTAAGCAATGAGATCAGCCCTAGGGGGCACTTTGGTATTTGACCAGCTACACGTGTCCGCAGCTAATTGGTCCTGTCAGGGAGGGAACATTGACTGTCCAGGGGACATGGCTGAAAGGGACATGAGCCGTGTAGCCGGCTTATTGCATTAAATGGAATAGTAGGCGCCGGACTGAGCCGCATTGAATGCGTGATGGGGGAGCCGGCAAGTGGCCTGTCGAGCCCGGTAAGCTAACTTGCTCAGTAAGGCTTGACATTAACCGGGAAGCAGCATGTGCCCGCGGTCAACGTTGTGCCCGCAGTCAAAGATATATGACGCGAGCACGGTTGATGCGGGCATGACTCATGCGGGCACGGATCCAGCGAGCAGGGTCCCAATGGTCCTCGAAGAGGATGATGCGAGGAGGGACACGATCTTGACCACAAGGGCCTATTTGTCCGCGGTCTCCCCTCCAGCGGTCTAGGAACTGCCACGTCACTGGTTCCTTGGACTAGACCGAGCGCGGGCCCGGTCCAGTAGATCCGGGCTCATCACCTGTTGAAAGGTCCTGTATGCTTAATCATTAATCAACTAAAATAAGATTAGACAGTTAAGCTTTGACAGCTAAGGTGAATTCTTAGCTGTCAGATATTAACTGATTAGATGACAAGAGTTTAATGTGCAACAAAATAAATAATTGTGAAATAATGTAAAGACAAGTGATTAGTGTATGTATGTGTAAGTGAGTGTGAGTGTGTGTTTGTGTGTGATAATACCAAATGACACAAGGGTTTAAAGTGGTTCAGAGTTCATTCCTCCTACGTCCACTCTCACTGTCAACCTTGACAAGTGAGTTCAATCCACTATACTCTAGTTTCCTTTAAGATTTACAAGATTGAATAGGCAAGTTCAATCCACTATACTCAGACACTTGAGACTGTACTTCAAGTGTATAAACAACTTTGTAAACCATTTAAGACTGTACTTCAAGTGTATAAACAACTTTGTAAACCACTTAAGACTGACTTTAAGTGTGTATTGTAATTTGCTTCGTAACAAGCAAATCCCTAATTGAATGTCCTCCTTGAATGGTCTCCTACACATGCACAAATGTGAACTAAGCCGGGGGTGACTCTGGCAAAACCCCTCCGGCATGAGAGTAAGACAACAGGTTACAACCAACAACAATGGCTATGGAAACTTTAGAGAGAGAGAGAGAGAGAGAGAGAGAGAGAGAGAGCAGTGAAAGTAGAGAGAAGAAGCAGACTTACAAATGACACTGTTGCTCTCATTTTATACTCAAGGCACATGCTGGACACTTGTTTATCATCAACAATGGGAGCCAACCACCCCCAAAGTTAGTGGAATTACACTGTTCAGCCTGTCACATCAACTTTCAATGACGATTACGGAGGGACCTAAGTGCGCCAATCTGAACTGCACCCAAAGCCCCCAAACACACAAGTCGCCCAGGCGACAACCAACGGTAAGGCGGCAATCCTCAGGTCGCTGTCACTCATAACTTTCTCATAAGCGAGATCCCCGCCTTTCTATCCCATTATCTGGAGCCATTAACAAACAAGTTATGCTTCTCGCTTGGCCTTGCCTCTCACTTAGCCTTACTCTCACAGGCCGTTTTGCCTATGTCGCCTAATCACATGTCGCCCAACCACGCATGTCGCTTCATCACTTTGGGCCTACTTGCGATACACAGACTTGACATATTTGGTCCATTTCTCCCCTATTGGGCCTAATTTCAAAGTTCAGGCCCAAATCTATTTTTCATAAACACATCAAAACCTTTTTTTTGCTATGAGGTATACTCCCTCAGTTTCATTTCACTTGTTACTAATTTTCATTTTGATTCATTCTACTTCATTTGATACTATTCAAAATGAAAAGTTTATATACTCACAACATCAATCAAATTACTTTTTTTTTTTCACTAATTCTTTTTGCTACTTTATTATTCATACTCAACACTTCCTTAATTCGTGTGCCCAAAAGTTTGGCATCAAGTTAATTGAAACGGGGGTGTATTAGTTAATAAACAAAGAAAAATAATAAAATGAATTTCAAATATTAAAATTTATTTAAAAGATAAAATTTTTATTATTAATTTGTTAATATGAGAATTACATAAAATTTTCATAGTCCTTTTATATTTATTATCCTTTTGCAATAATTCTATTAAATTTGTGCATAATTTATCATCCTTCATCCGAGTTGGTTTTATAAAAAACGCGTTTTTTTTCTAAGTTTAAGGAAAAATCATTTTTATACTGGCACTTAATAATACATGTACTGACACTCTTCACACTAGCACTTTTTTATACTAATACTGACACTTTTTTACCCTATATTGGCACTCTTTATACTGACACTTAATATACACGCACTGACACTCTTTACACTGGCACTTTGTTACACTAACACTGACACTTTATTATACTAACACTTTTTTACACTAACACTTAATATACATGCAATGACACTCTTTACACTGACACTTTGTTACACTAACACTGTCACATTTTTACACTGGCGCTTTGTTACACTAACTCGCACTTTGTTACACTGACACTAGCTGGGGAAACAAAACATGTTTTTTCTAAGTTTAAGGAAAAACAGGTTTTTTTTTAAGATTTTGACCCTTCATCCTTATTATGAATATATAAAATTTTGAAATTTTGAAAAGAAACATCTATTTTGAAATTTATCAAAATAAAATAGACTCTTATTTTAGAGGAAATGGATACTTTATGATTTTATTTAAAAAATAAGAAATATTATAAGTAAATAATTTTTATAAAGCCATCAAAAAATGAATAGGGAGGCCTTTATTTTCTAAAGGAAATAGTGTTTTATATTATTTTGGAGAAAAAGAAGGGTAAAAAAGAAATTTGCTTCATAAGTTTCTTTTGGTACAAATCATTTTTCCTCAAATTACTCGTTAATTTAAATGAACTATAAGTTATTATGCATCAGTATATCATACTACATTCAATATGCATCATTTAAAAGTTATGATACAACATCCTACTCCGATCAACACCACCCCTCGTCGAAGAAATTTGGTCACCGCTCGTCGAAATCTGTCGTCGCAGGCCGGCGACGCCACCAGTCACCATAAATGTTATATTATATCAATATGCAAGTATTATTCATTATCATGTATACAATATTATTAAAAAATAATACAACATGACATTCTCTAAATAAAAAGGTAAAGGGGGGTTTAAAGAAGAAGCATGTAATTTTTTTTTAAGAAATAAGGTACCGAAGGAAAACTAGGTCAAAAACGATTTATGGACATTATAATTGTTATAAATATAAACAAGACAAAATTTTTATGAAAATATATTTAGTTTTGACCGGAGGGACCTAAAAAGATCTGACATGATCTACACCATATTTATCTCACATGTTGTATATAGTATCTAGGATTATATTCTTGAGTAGTATTGTGTATAGATTTCTTTCCTAGTTCCTTAAGTATTTAGGAATCTACAATGTATATATAGGGGGTGCTATGATCAATAACAATTGCTTTTGCCTCATATTATGGTTCTACATGGTATCAATAGCTTGATCAAAATTTTTTTATTCTATCTCACGGGTTCTTCCCTAAAATGGCCTCCTCTGACCACCTTCTCCCGAATCTAGGAACCTGAAAAACCCTTGATCGTTGTCTCCCTATCTAACATCTATCAACTTACCCCAAACAACTATATACCTCGGAAATCAGATTGAATCAACTCTCCTTAGCAATGATCTATTCAAATACATTGATGGATCACATTCGGCACCACCAAGAAACCTCACCATCACCACCATGTCTTCCGCCTCTACCAACATAAACGACACTACCTCTACCACACCAACAACACCCACGATCACCACAACCTCCAATCTAGCCTTTACTGCTTGGTTCCTCCAAACAAACTCATTCTTGGAGCCCTGGCTAGTACCCTGTCATCCCCATTGTTACCCTCATATCGCAGTGCCCCACCTCCTAAGCCGCTTGGAGTACTTTAGCCAAGACATATGCAAACCTTACCCGAGGTCATCTCAAACAAATTAAGGATCATCTTCGTCATATCACGATGCAATAACCCTAATATTTATTTTATTTATTTATTAAATATTAATTCTTTTAAATAATTATTTGTGTTATTTCATTAATTGAATTAGTTAATAATTGGATTATATCTTTTCCTAGATGGACTAGGTTATTTGGGCTTACTCTATTAAGCTTGGTTTATTTTTTTTGGGTTGGACCTTACTTACCTTGTGGGCTTAGGAAATTAGGAAACCCGAGTAAATATACTTCTTTAAATCTTGAGACTCTTGAGTTTTTAAACGGATGAAGGCCCCTTCATTTTTTTAAACGGCAAAAGGAATGGAGAGGGAGCCGCATAGAAATAGAGAGAGAACGGCAGAGAGAGAACGGCAGAGAGAAGGAGCGGCCTAAGAAGAAGAAACTGAGTGAGAGAGAAGCCGAGATTGGGAAGAAGAAGAAGAAAGATTCTTTATTGTGGTTGGCGATCAAAACCAAGGTAAGCAACTCTTCTTGTTTTGATTTCTAAGATAGAAAACCCTAGAAATCTAAAGTAAGATTAGGGATGAGAAATCAAGTTATTGTGTTATAAATCATGAAACCCATTATTGTTGATTATAACTTGAGTTGGGCATGGGAATTATTTGGTATAAATCTAAATAAGCCATGCTAGGGTTTGTTTATAGAATTAAGGTTTAGAGTGTGTGGGGTGTGTGTACCGTAGAGGTGTGTGTTGTATGTGCAGCGTGTGTGTGTATTGTGTGTGCAGTGTGTGTGTGTGTTGCTTCCGTGTGTGGGGGTGTGAGTGGTGGCAGCCGTGTAGGTGTGTGTTAGGGTTGGTGTGTGTGTATGTGTGTGTTAGGGTGGTTTAGTGTGTGTTGTATGTGTTTATGTGTGCTGAAAAAGGTGGGTTTAGTGTGTGTGATTTGGATTGAAAGAGATAGTAAGGGGTTTGAACCTAGAAACCCTAGGAGGAAACTAGTAAACCTAAAGAGGTAAAAAATTAACCTTTATGAGAGTTAAAGAAGAATAACTCTTAGATTATCAAGGCCATTAAAGTTAGTTTTAGGTTTAAGTAAATAAGAGATACTTGTACCCTAAGAAAAACCTTTTGCATGATTGTAGATTCATGCGGGGAGGAATTACAAGGTCGTGCAAGCAAACGAGGTAAGGGATTACGTTCTATAGTGTTGAATGTTTTCAACCATTAATGATAGGATTTCATGTTTTATAAATTGTATGCTACCAAGTGGCCGGTAGATATTCCTAATATTCATTGATTGAGCGTCCTTTGAATATCTTGCCCTTGATGAGTATTTGTTCAGTGGGTATCCTTAGTACTTGAATTTGCTAAAGTGTTTTATGTATTCTTGTACCTATGAATACCTTGTATGAAACTTGCTATATCTGTTGTATAATAATATAGTTAGGCTAGTCCCTGAAAAGGACTTAAATGAGTTAGTTAGTCCCTGAAAATGACTTAATTGGAATAGTCTAGTCCCTGAAAAGGACTTAGTCCCTGAAAAGGACTTTATGAGAATTAGTCTAATTCCTGAAAAGGACTTAGACGCTTATACACTACTTGATGAAGTAGTTGACTATCATGATATGTCGGGATAAGGGAGCGCCCTGAAAAGGCGCGGAGTCTCTTATTCAAGGATCACACTGAAAAGGTGTATTAAAGTCACCCTGAAAAGGTGCATAGTTAAATGGAATTGATAGACATATGTGTATACAGTCTCTATCTTATTTATTCATGTGATAGTGCCACGATTTGATTTCCTGAAGTGTCTTCTGAATTGTATTAGTAAATTGTACTTTGAACTGCCCAGTTATTCTTCTTGAGAAGTTGTTTGGTTCCGTTCATTTCGGTTATAGTACCCGAAGAGATCCCGTATGAACTTACTAAGCATTTTTCACTCACCCGTTTCTTATTCTTTCCCTTCCAGGTAATTAGTAGGAGAAGAGGATCGATCGCATGGATGGCGGCACATATATTAAGGAATTAGAATTATGTTTTATCAACTTTAAGTATTATTGAGCTAGTGGTATGTACTAGCCATTGAATTTTGAATTCTATTTATTGTGGTTTGATTGTATTAGGGTTAGGGTTGTCGGTTGAGATGTCCTCTTAACGACTTATTATTGATGTTTGGGATTTATATTTATTATGGAAATTGGGGGTCGTTACAGTTGGTATCAGAGCTTTGGCTTTAGGTCACCTGGGAGAACTTAGAGTGTTAAGAACTATTAAAGATAGTAGTGCTTAACTGTGATTGGGTCTACCAAGAATCCATTGTGATAGAGAATTTTGGGATAGGATTTCTCTAGGAGCATAACTAAGAAATTTCTTGGGAATATAGAGAACTTATCCTTGGGATATGCAATTTTGATTTTGATTTACTGTTCTGTATTTTGAGGTTTTTTTGAGGTACTGATAAGTGGTTCTTTTATTGTAGGAAATGGAAGCTACAAGTGTTGTTTAGAGCAAAATTGTCAAGTCCAAACCAACCAAGGGCAGATTGGTAAAGATACATAGGTATGAGGAGAATATTAGAAAGTAAGGAGAGATTGCTAGAAAAGAAATGAGACTAAGGATCAAATATGAGATAAAAGCAACACTAGTGAAGGAGGATTTGGAGGAGGCATTACAGGAAATACTGAAGACTAAAGAAGAGTTAGGCAAAGCTTAGGAATGGACTGCAACAATTAGGGAACAATCGTACCGGTATTACAACGAACTACATGATTTAAAAGCAGCCAATGCCAAGAAAGAGACTCCAGTAGGAGCTATAGAAGGGAGGGAGGCTTCTCCTATCATAATTGATGATGAAGAAGAGGTAGGCACGAGCGTGCGTATGTCCAGAGGAAAACCGAGCGAAAGACCTAGGGGAAGAACGCAGTTCCATGAATAAAGTGGATGGTTTATTCTGTTTTCTAGAATAATGAGTGGTAATCTAGCCAAGAAAGAGACTCCAGTAGGAGCTATGGAAGGGACAGAGGCTTCTCCTATCATAATTGATGATGAAGAAGAGGTAGGCACGAGCGTGCATAAGTCCAGAGGAAAACCGAGCGAAAGACCTAGGGGAAGACCTAGGAAGAACGCAGTTCCATGAATAAAGTGGAGGGTTTATTCTGTTTTCTAGAATAATGAGTGGTAATCTAGTTTAGAAGTTTGGATTTGAGGATTATTTGTTTTGACTCAGATTATGTTTTTATGAAATAAAGTTTAGTTTGTGTTTTGTTGAATTATGTTTTAATTGAACTTATTCATTAGTATTAATTTAATATGTTAACCCGAATAGAGAAAGGTTGGTCTATTGAAACAACCAACGTGAATAGAAATCGGCCTACTGTAACGGTCAAGTGTGATTAATAGTTGATCTATTGAAATGACCAATGTGAACGGCTGGACGTCCGTGATCGGGGGCCATCTAGGCCGAGAGATTCGCCTGCTCCCACAGCCGGTGGGGAGGACTTTACACAGGGGTTCGGCCAGTTCGCGGGCGGAACGGCTGGATTTGGAGCTCCTTCTTCTGCGCACTCGGGGCGCGAGGGAGGGGAGTCCTCGAGTTCGCGTACTCCGAGGAGGCCCTTTGCCTATTCCCGGCTGGAGGAATTTGGCGAGTTCCTGTTTGCGACGGATCCGGCAGCGGCAGAGCAGTACATCGAGTGTACGGATGACGAGCAGGACTCAGAGTAGTCCCCTTTTTTACTGCTTTCTTTCTTTACTGCTTTGTTTAGACAAAATGCATGTATTTGTCAGGAACAAATTTTGATTTGAACTGTGTTTGCAAAAAGGCGCCCGTGGGGCGGAACACATGTACTTCACATATTTATTCTGTGATCACCTTCTGTTATTTTCGGCAAATAAGCAAATATGTTAATCAAAAATAAATAAAATAAGAAATGCATTAAAAATTGAACGGGTCAAAAATTAAGCATGTATGCACTAATTATTAATTATTTGCACTGTTGCACGAGCCCGGGGCGGAAGGGATATTGACATTGGTTGAATGAAATCGAGGGCGAGCACGCGAGATTTCATAGGAGTGAAACGAGGGCATGGTTTGGAAATGTTTCCAATTTCAAGGGCATTGGCTGCAGAGTTGACCAAGTCAAGCTGCGAGAGGAGTCGGCCGGACTAGAACCGAATTTCAGATTCTTTAAATTGCGGTTTCGGCTTTGCAATTGGTGAGAAAAGCTGCTCATTGCTTTGTTCATCCGGCTGAATTCCTTTCCCTTTCTTAAGGTTTTCTTCACCTTCGACATGGCTCCCTTTCCCAAGTTATCGTCTCGGATGCAAGAGCGATATTTGGACAACTTTCGGTCGTGGGTACGGAACCACACGAGGCGAGAACAAAAGGTTTTTCGAAGGTCATTACGGGATTAAATCTGTTTGGGCTTTGAAGGAGCTCATGCCGGATTGGGATCTTTTGAGAGCCGCGTCACGGTTGCAGGACGTACGGAGGAATGTGTACAGCTTTTCGTACAACGAAATCACTCCTACGTTTGAAGATTTCCGGGCCATTCAGGAGGACCTGAGGCGGAACAACTAGTTCTTCCGTGTCTTTGAGTGGCATGGCCACCTGTTGAGAAGCTAGTGTCTTTGTTGGGTATCTCATTTGGAGAAGCATACGGGATGCTTGTCTGAGGATACCGATTACGTTGACATTTCGGGGTTTGCCCGAAAGATTTGCCGGAGGCGAGGAGCATCTTTTCGTGGGGCGCGTTTGCTCTGTGCGCGATTGCTACTTTGTTCACATTCACGTCTGCAGGTGTGTGCCATCACGGTGTCTTGGACACTGGTGAGGCGGTGCGGAGTGGGGAGACATCGTGCCATTGGTCTTGGGCGAGACGTTCTGGGCATAGGCCGGATGGCGACCGTAGCCGATACATGTGGGGAGGGAGTCCCGCTATGCGACCATGTGGTTGAGGGAGAGGCTGCAGATGATGCACGAGGTGCCAATGTCTTGTGACGCTTGGTCTTTCTCGCGGCGTCCTCGGTGATAGGGGGCAATCGAGGCTGGAGCTCTAGATGGCCGGACTTTGCACGCATCACTTGCGATGGTGGGTTCCCCATTGGAAGTTACGGACTTGTAGGACCGCTCGGGAGGGTGCATTGATTGTCGGAAGTGCCGGGCCGTCTCGGACGTCTTTCTATATTCCATCATTGGTTACGCGGCGATGCAGTGGAGCAGTGCCACCTTGGCCGATCTGATTTATGTTGCTACCTTTGAGGTGGGATCTTTGCGGATGGAAGATCCTTCGACGCTATGGCTGATCACCGGTGGTGGCAATACACGTCCTTTCTGCCCGAGGAGTTCTCTTTCACCGGAGAGAGAGGGCACTTTGTTACGTCGGCTTGATATACGAACGAGTACGAAGAGTGTATGGGGAGACACGAGATGGCTATCTTGTGGAGATGGAGTGAGTGTTGGGTGCTTGATCACACAGACGGCTCGACCTTGAGAGGACGAAGCAAGGGCTAACCTTGGGAATCGTCTTGGCGCGTGCCATGGGCTGATTATGTGGCAAGTGCGATCGGGAGGCCAATCAAAGCACCGTGATGATGGCTCGAAGTGAGGTGGCTCGAGACGAGCTAGAGAAAGAGGCTGCGTTGAGCGGCCGCGGGCTTGACGGAGGCGTCGGGAAGAGTCCACGAGCCGGGTAGAAGGCCTACGGAATATTTCTGCGAAGGTGAAGAACACTCGCGGGAAAAGGGAAGGGGAAGAAGGATGAAGGACCTAGTACGGGAAACTAGGTTGACCTTCTTTGTCCAGTATCCACCCATTGTCATTGCAGACACATTAATTGATTAATGTTTTATTGTAGTTTTGCTAGCGTGTAGCGAGTCAAGAGTTGACCGTGCTTGAACTCATCAAAGATTGTTTTAACCGTAATGAATTTGTAGGTTAAATGACAAGAGTTTTTTGAAACACAAGCAAATGATGCTTATTGTATTTTTTTGTTTTTTTAGACCGAACCAATGATGGCTGCCTACGTTCCCCTTTTACAATAGGACTAAGGGGCTCAGGTCACCGTAGTTCGACACTTTAGGTGAATTTGAGAAAAACAAAGACAAAAGAAGTGCGACCATTTGTTTTTACTGGATCATTAGCGGGAATGTATCCAGTTGGGTATTACTCTTTTAGCACTTTAATTTACTGAGGGGGACGATGTATGGGGAAGGTGAGTTGACTCGTGCTCTTCCTCAAACGAAGTATCTGCGGAGCTTGCTTCCGTTCACGGGATTAACGAAAGGGTTTCCGTCCAAGTCTGCTAGTTTCATGGCTCCTCCAGAGAAGATTCTTTGTACTACGAACGGTCCTATCCAGGTAGGCTCCCACTTTCCGAGGGGATTGGTGCCGTAGGAGGCTTTTCCTTTAGCACCAAGTCGCCTTCTCGATGTCTCGGATCTTGACTTTCTTGTCGAATGCTCGTGCCATTACACTCTGGTAGGCTCGAGTGTGTTCCATGGCTTTCAATCTGCGCTCGTCGAGTAGAGCAAGTTCGTCGTCGTGACGGCTCGTATCCATTCGACTTCATTGATCCCGTTTTCCAAGAGGACTCGGAGGGATGGAATTTCCAATTCCACGGGTAACATCGCTTCCATTCCGTAGGTAAGTGCGAACGGAGTCTCCCTGTGGCGGTTCGGCGATGTTCGGTATCCCCGGAAGGGCTAGATGTAGCTTTTCGGGCCGGTCCAGACCTGCGGTGGTCATCTTTACGATTATCATGGAGAGAGTCTTGTTGGTTTGCCTCTCTACTTGCACCATTGGTTTGTGGTACGTAAGGAGAAGACTTGTGACGTGTGACTACGGGTCGGTCGGTAGTTGGTCACAATCTCCTTCAAAGTGGGTCCCATTGTCGGAGATGATCTCGTTGGGCACTCCGTATCGGCACATGATGTTCTCTCGGATGAACTCGGCCACCTTCTTAGAATTCGGTACCTTGTACGATGCGGCTTCTACCCATTTGGTGAAGTAGTCGATGCGACTAAAATGAACTCGTGACCATTGCTCCTGGAGGTAGTGATCTTGCCGATGACGTCGATTCCCCATGTGGCGAAAGGCCGTGGCGTAGTCATGCAATAGAGTTCATGAGGAGGGATGTGATTGAGGTTGGAGAACCGTTGACATTTGTCGCGGCTTCGGACGAAGCTGGATGCGATGCATTTCCATTGATATCAATAGTATCCCATACGGAGAATGATGCGTGTCAATGCTCGGGCGTTCATGTGCGGACCGCGGGTTCCGTTGTGAACTTCGTTCATTAGCTCGCTGGCTTTTTCTTTGTTTACACACCGAAGGAGTGGCCCTTGAGTGGCGCTTCTTGTACAACATACCCCCAGAATGACGAAATGGGATGCCGGGCGTTTTAATGCCATCATGTTTTGGCTTTGATCCCTTCTTTGTATTTTCCATCTTCATTTGTGAAGGAAGCTTCTCCGCTTTGGAGGTGCGGTAAATTTAATTGTACCGGGGTTCGTCGATCGTTTCTTTTTCTTTTTCGATCTCACGTGCAATAGGCGGGTGTTTCCCGTCTGCCTATTACGAGGGGTTTCTTGCTTTCCCATCGGGAATTTCGACAAGAGGCGAGGGTTGCCGGGCGTCGCGAAGCGGTTTCTGTCTCTTGGCAAATAGTGAAAAGAGATGTCCTTGAGCGAGCAATGAGTTCCTCCATGTACGCGTGGTACTTCGAAGGCAGAATCTACCGTCTTCCATTTGTTGGATACTTGATTGATGATCAATGCGAGTCTCCATATACATCCGGCTACGAGATGTTGCGCTCGAGGCGGCTTCCAAACCTGCTGCACGAGCTTCGTATTCTGTTTGCATTGTTGGTCGCTTCAAAATTCAAACTTGATGGCTATGGGAGTATGCTCGTCCTTGGGATCGACAAGGAGCATTCCAATACCATTCCCCTTCTTGTTGGCTGCCCCATCGAAGAAGAGTTGCCGGCGATTTGCGTTGTCAAGTGAAAAGATTCCGTCGTTCGGAAATTGCGGATCGGGACCCTTAGGTTCCTTTGCTCGGGAAGTCGGCAAGGCGATGCGCCATGACTACGCCCTTTATTGATTTTCGACCATGTACTTGATGTCGAACTCGGCCGGGAAGAATGACCACTTGGCTAGTCGCATCGACGAGAGATGGCTTGTCAAAAGATATCGGACGGGGTCCACTTTGGAGACCGGGGAGCAGATGCGGCTTGCATGTAGTGTTTCGGTTTCCGACTACCCATACCAAGGCGGTACAAGTTTTCTCACGATCTTTGAGTAGGCTGAGTTCACTTCCTTGAAGCTTTAGGCTTACGAAGTAGATTGCATGCTCAACCTTGGAATCTTTGTTCTTGTGCCGACATTGCTCAGATTGACGTGTACATTCTTGTCGAATATAGGAGTAGTGGCTTGTCTTCATGTGGCGGAGCACGGGGTGGGGGATTAACCAAGTAGGTCTTGATCTTTTCAAAATTTGTTTGGCACTCGGAGTCCCATTTGATGTCGGCATTCTTTTTCATCGGTTTGAACATGGGCTCGCAGAGAGATGTCAAGCTGGTTGATAGAAGCGGCCCGATGTCTTGAAGTCTTCCCATGAAGCTCTTTACTTACGTCGGGGTTTGAGGTGGCTTCATGTCGATGATGGCCTTGATTTTCCTGGGATCGAAGCTTCGATACCTCTTTACGTAACCATGTACCCCGGTACCTTGCAGCGCTTGACGCCGAAGGTGCACTTTGCCGGGTTCAACCTCATAGAGTGTTTTTGAGTCTCTGTTGAAGAACTTCCTCGAATCTGTCATGTGCTTTGCATGTCTGATCCCTTGGAGTGGATGATCATGTCGTCGACATATACTTCGATTTCTTTGTGAATCATGTCATGGAAGAGGGTCACATTGCAGCCGCAGTAGTAAGTAGCCCCAGTTCTTCGGGCCGACGGCATGACCAGGTGTAACAGTATGTCCCCCATTGGAGTGGTGAAGGCAAGATCTTGGCTTGATCCTCCTCGGACATTTTGATCTGGTTGTATCCGGCGAACCCGTCCACGAAGGACTTTACTTCGAAATTTGCCGTGGTGTCGACCAGCATGTCGATGTTAGAGCGGTGGGAAATCATCTTTAGAATTTGGCCTTGTTGAGATCCCGGAAATCTACGCGGCATCGACCTTTCCATTGGCCTTGGTGACCGTCACGATGTTGGAGAGCCAAGTCGGGTACTCAATCACTCGATGAAACCAACTCGGAGCATTTTCTCAATTTCTTCTTTAACTTGCAAGGACCACTCTGGCTTGATCTTGCGCGGCTTGTTTGACAGGCTTGGATTCGGGATCCGGGGAATTACGTGCTCCACGATTGAGGGATCGAGTCCTGGCATGTCTGATATGACCCGGGCGAACACGTCAACATACTCCCGAAGGAGGCTTATCGGGGCTTCTTTTACGCATCGGCGAAAAGCTGCCACTTGTGTCTCTTTAGGCTCTTGCCGGACCCCAGTTCACTTTGGTCATAACCTCTTCGGCGGCTTGGGCCCGGTTGTCCTCTTGGTCAACTACACGCTCGAGAACTTCTTTAATGTATTGTTCGTTTAATGTGTGCCGCTTCTTTATCAATTGAATTATTAACGTCTTTTAAGTTGTTTGTTAACTTATCGGTTGTTAAAGTGGCAATGAGAGGATACTCCGAAAGGTCGGACTTTTCATTAAACAAGAACGGGAATACATGATTGGCTACAATATTATAGTCCTCCAGGCGTAAGGCCGTTGGATGACTCGGAAGGGGCCCGGACTCGACAAGGTGGCTCAAAGGGTTTGAGACCGAGGTTTAGGGAGATGTGGGTGCGGGCCCGGCTTGTCTTCCATTGCACTGGCTTGCCCTTGGTCGGTGAAAGTTACCCAATTCTTCGGTGGCATTCTTGGATGCTTGATGAGGGTACGGGGATCGAGAGGCTTGGCCTGTTGTCCCTATCATGGCGATCATGCTTGTTGTCGGAGCCCCGATCGATCAAGTTGGGCGGCTCCATGACTTCTTCAAATAGACTCGTAGAGCTGGTCCGCTTCGAGAGCGTCTTACGCTGGTGGTTCCTTACGCTTTGGACTTCTTGTCTCGAATGTGGCCTCGGCGGGTGATCCGAACAATCTGCTTCCCATGGAGAGTACCTTGAGTTGCTCCTCCAAGTCGGGATTCCCTTAAATGTGTACTCATCTTTGGTTTGTGGTGGCGGTTGGTCCGAGGTAGAGGCCGTGATGTCGAGGAACGCTCCCTTATCGGATTAGCTTTGAGTCCTCCGAAACGCTTGAGGTCCCGTGCTAGGCTGTTCCATTCTTCCTGTAGTCTCGGTGCGACTATCCACTGCTTCTTTCTCATCTTCATCATCGGTTCATTTGTCGGTCCCCTCGATTCTCTGTCGGATTCATTGTGGTCCCTCGGTTCTATTTGTCGGATTCATTGTCGGTCCCTCGGTTCACTCTTTGGTTCCCTTGTCGGTCCCCTCGGATTCTTTGTGGTTCCATGGTGAAGTAATGAAGCGAGGTCAGCGCAGGTCGGAGATTGGGTGTGCCGTCGGAGGTTCCCCTTTTGCGGAGCTGCTTGCCTTGGTGCGGGCGAGCCTTTTGTCTTTCTTGATGTCGGCTGGTGTTGGCACGTAGCCAAGCCCACTGGACCGTGGTGTGGTCCTTGACTTCAATAACTTGGTGTTGGCCTTGCGGCCTTTTGCCGAGCCCCGATCCTGGGATGAAGTTCATGAGTTTCATCATCCTCATGGCGGGAGGAATCGATCGTGAGACAAGTGGAAGGTCCACGTTGCATATTTGAATCTTGGAGGTCTCGAGTGAATCCAGTTAATGGCATGTCATCATTATGCTTGATTTCCAACACTTTGGAATGTCGTTGGTCTTTGGTCCCCTCGGTGGTGACGCTGTCGCCGTAGTGCGTGGTTAGCTCGTTGCCTTGCATGAACTTAAGGCACGATGAAGGGTGGATGCCACGCCATTGATTTGATGCAGCCGGGGACGCCCAGGATGGGCTGTGAAAGTGATTGGAATGTCCAATACTTGGAATTCGGTGGGGATCACCCGCTTGCCGAACCGGATATTAAGAGTAGCAACCCCGAGAACCATACGGGAAGTAGAGTCATAGGCCTTGACAGTGTGGATGAAGGCTTAAGATCTGTGGGCTTGATGTCAAGCGGAGTCCATCATCTTGGCGGGCAAGACATTCATTCGGAACCTCCGTCTACCAACACGCGGGGAAGGCGACGCTCGTCCAGTGGGACTGTGATGTAGAGCGGCTCGTTGTGATCGGCCCCAAATTTTGGAAGGTCCAAATCTGTGAAGGTGATAATGTTGCCATAGTGGATGTTGCCGATCATCCGAATGACTTCATGCGGGGTTGCGTCCACGGGGACCATGGTACGGGCCAGGCTTTCCTCTAGCTTGAGCTTGTGAGGATAAGAGGAGGTGAGCGAGAGACCAAGGGAAATGTTCGCCCGAGTCTCCGCTTGAGCCGAGTGAGGATGGGTCCTCTTTCAAGGAATTTGCGTCTTCGGGCTGGCCGGATTGCAGTCGGCTCCGTCGGCTTTTGGTGGCCTTAGGTGGTAATGCATGGATTTGACCCGATCGGGTTAGAACGTGACATCGGGTTTGGTCCCTTCGAGCAGTACCGCCCGAGTTGAGCCATAGTTAGAGGAGGATTCCTCGTAGCATAGGGCCATATGTCTTCCCTCAACTCATTGATTGTGGATGAATTCCGGGAGCTTCGGCGGCTTGACGGATTACGTCCCGGGATGCGGCTTGGATGCTCTCAAGGGAGGTAGCCTACGGTTTGATGCGGTTGTTCGAATGTCGAGTGCACAACAATGGTTGCCCGAACTGAATCAGTGTTGCTAACCCTCCGGGGAGGTTGGAGAGTTCTCGGCTTAAGCGAACGGTCTCCTTGATCTCTTCACGGTATATCGCGTTCCTTTCCTTCTTCTTGAGCATACTCGGGGCATTAAGGTTAGGTGCAGCGATACTCGTGGTTTGCTAGTTTTCCTCCGCTCTGGGCCCCAGATCAACCTTCTTGCAGCGGAGCTGCGTCGAGAGTTAATGCCTCGCGTTTCTTCCCATGTGAGAATAGCCGGTGCTTCTTTGAAGCTGCGTGCGGCAGTCTAGGTAAACCTCCATCGGGGAGAGTTTTCTCCTTTGCTTTATCCGAGTGGCGGGTATGTCGGAAGGTGAGTACACGGCTTCCCGAACATCGGCCCATGTGATCGTTGCTTTGTCCCGAGTTGATCGTCTACGTAAACGAATGCCGTAGGCTGTGGAATTTCCACGAGTAGTTGCTCGAGACGAATTTCCATCCTCTTCCTGTTTTTAAATAGACCTTCCTCCATGAGTTGGCCTTTCAATTTGAGTGCGGAAATGATCCGTTCCCATCCTCCCGGGACCCTTGGGAGTCCGGTTTTGTTGACTTCATGCCCGGCTTGGAAGAGAATGGTTTCATCGTCTTCATCGTCGCTTTCACGAGGAGAACTTGCTTTCCTCGGGAAGGTAAGCGCCGGGATTCGTTCCGCTGTGTCGTTCCATCTCCTAGGTCATCGGGACCGTTGACCACCCTTGCACAGCAGAGGGGTTGGATGAGAACAGACGGTAGTCGAGGAAGTTTCCGTGAGCAAAGCTCTTGAGGTCGAACCGGTCTAGAGTGGCCTCTAGCTTTACTGTCCTGAAGCCGCCTGTGACACTTTAAGTGGCTTGGTCCCCGTAGGTCTTTCGAGCTTGATCTTCGTCCCAAAGACGACTTTCTTGAGCGGCTAGTTCCATGAGGGCTTTCCTTGCGAGAGCTAAGCGGTCTCCGTAGGTGCGCATCGTCCGGCTAGTGTCCAGCCGTGATTACATTCAAATCGCCGAATGGCGGAAACACTTGGATTACGTTGACGAAGGAAGTCGGATCGGGACATTCCATGCGGCCTTCCTTGATCTCGATTACCAAGAAATTCCGCCCATATTCGGCTTGATTGGACAACACTTACCTGGGGTATTTAATTCTGCAATGTTGACGGTCTCGTGATCTCGCTCGATCGCCAAGTCTATCAAAGCTAGCGATCGGCGCGGGATGTACGAGATCCGGCCGTGACGGTGGGAGTAGAATCAAACTGGAGCATGTTGATGCTTGAGGTGGTCATTTCCTATGTCGGAAGCCGGCTCGCCTTGCGGGAAGACTTTCGCGAGATGTTTTCGGGGTGGCCGCGGAAGCGTTCCCGAGGTTGATCTCCGACTTGTAGCGGGGTGAGGAGCTTGGTCTCCTTCGCTGTTGCCCTTGGCCTTGGCGGCGCTGAGGGTATAAGCTTGACGACGGGACGGGCCGGTTGCCACCGGGCCGGTACTCGGAAGTAGTGATGAGCTCGAGCTCGCTTGGCCAAAGCCTCATTTACCATGAGCAGCGAGCGATCGTCGAGGGTGACCTTGGTATTACGAGAATCTGATGATAAGGACCGGATCCTTGGTATCATCGGGAGTATACGGAATAGATGATGTTGACGAAGTCGTCGTCGATCACTTGATCGAGAGGGATTCTTCTGTCGTGTCAACCAAGAACTTCCAATTGTCGGATAGTCGCAGATCTTTGGATGTTGAGCTTGACAATTTCCATGGTATTGGAGCCTTGGTCGTAGGTGACACGATCGGAAGGAGTTCCGTCCTCAAAACCGAGCATGTGAATGCGGAGGTGCCTTGCGGGTGCCCGCGTCCTCGACTCCGGAGAGTCCAGATTCATCGTCATCCGATCGCTCAATCCGGGTGTAGGGTCTTATTGCGTCCGGTTGCGTTCTTTGGAGCGGCTAGGAAAACATCATGCTCTTCGTTGGAGAAGAGGGGTGCGGCGGGTAGTTCCTCGTGGAGGACATCCCATACGACTTCCATGCATTCATCACGAGAATGGCGGTGCTTGTTGACCTTTATCACGAAAATCTCTTTGCACAGCGGGGGCCGAGAGAGTTGGTTTGGAGAATGCGACAAATCTCCGATTGGAAGCGGGGTTTATGTGCCCGCATCATGGCGATATTCGCATTTCCTTCCAATACGCCTCCAAATGTTGGAAACGACAGTTGAACTTGATGTATCGGACGCCGAGTGCACTTTTGCTCGAGTACGTTTACATAGTTAGCATCTCCGGACTACGAGGGATTACGATGAGATTTGCCCCGGTAGTCCCTTGGTTGATTCGAAGGAGGTAACCCCGGTGCACGAGCGCGGACACGCTTGGCTCTTGTCTCGGCTTCGTTTCCTATGAGGAAACTATCCCCTCGGATGACTTCAAGATCTCCTGCCGGTTAATGAATTTAACACAACGATGGAGAGTGGAAGCTATGGCTTTCATGTGGTGTAGCCAAGGGCATCCCAAAAGAGCTGGGAACTCGGATGGAATGTCCATCACGTGGAATTTCTTTGGCACCATTTCCGGGTTTCGAACCGTAGTTCCGCAGTCACCGTCCCCGGGATGGGACGAGACGAGTTGTCGTAGCCTTGATAGTCCGAGCCGACGGAATCGAGATGGCTTTCATGGATGCGGAGAGCTCGCATCATGCCGAGAGGGAGGACATTAACGGCGGTGACCCGTTATCTACCAATACTCAGGGAGTGATATGGTGTTGAGTTTGAGAGTGATGTACGGAGCTTCGTTGTGCCCCGAGGCATCTCTCGGTAGGTCTTCGTCACGTAACGTGATCATACTTTGCCATACAAACGGGAGTCGTAGATCTCGTCTCTATCCGTAGAAGGAGAGTCATCCAGGCCATCCGTTTCCTATCTTCCTCTTGCGAGGTAAAGCCTTTCTTTGGAACCTCAGGGAGTGTGTTGAGGCCGCTGTGGCGGTTGCCGCCCTTGGTTAGCACATTGATCGAGTGCGATTGCCAAGGCGACCTTGATCTTCCTTTGCGGTCCGAGCTCGGAAAGGCTGGACAAATTGAATCTTCGATGATCCCGCGGAGGTTAGGCTTCGGATCGGGCGATAAGATTACCAAGATCCGAGGTATTCCGGTGTCCCAGGGCACGATTGGTTTCAGTAGGACTTTTCGGCTTTCCCACCTCTGTCTGGCTCTAAAGCCGCATGGCACTGGAGGCAAAGAGGACCGGGCCGGGAGTACGGTACGTAGTAGTCGAACCTCCCGGATGGTTCTCCAAGTGTACCTACACCGGTATCCCGGCTTCGTATCTTTCTCTCGATTCTTTGTTGAGAGGATTTCTTCTTTTGTTTTCTCGGAGGATTGCTCGGACGGTTTCTCGGGACTCGTACTCCCGAGCGGGCGGAGCGAGCACAAACATCGTAGCCGATGTGGACATTAGAGGAGGATCCAGTGAAAGAGGCGGAGAAACCGGTTCTGCGGCACTCTTCTTGGGCACCCACTCAATGGAATTCACGCTGTTATTGTTCGGAAAAGGGTTTCCGATCGTATTGGGCCACGGGGCGCTCCAACTTGCCTTCTTCTATCAAGTTACGGATTTTGTATCGTAACCCCAAACAATTGTCGGTGGTATGGCCGTGATGCGTGGAAGGCGCGATATTTGCTCTTGTCCGCATTGGCTACGGGAATTTTAGGTTTGTAATTGGCAACGGGCTTAAGGAGACCCTCCTTGATTAACCCTTCCAAAGATCTTGCTCGTGGCATGTCCAACTTGTCGAAGTGTACGGCAGCCGCTTCGAGTAGAATTGTTGCTTTGTGGGGACTTGGTTTTACGTTACCCTGTCCCCGATGGGACGTTGTTGACGTACGTATCTTTCCCTTTGTCGGGGGCGGTGCGGGATTGAATGCAAGCTGTTGAGCGGTATACGTATGGGTGTGCGGTAGCAAACTTTTCCTTGAGATCCTTCTCGAACTGCGTGAGTCGGCATTGACCATGGCCGGGAGATGCAGGAAGAAATTGTGGCGATGAGAGTTCGATGGACGGTCTTAAGCGGGACTTGAAGATCCGCATCTGTTCATCTTTGGAGAGTGGCTCCATGATCTCGGAGAGTTTCCGGCTCCACCTCTTGTAGAATTCCCCGACACTTTCATCCGCTTTACGCTCGGTGGTGATTAAGTCCTCGCGACTTGTTTCCCACTCTAAGTTGGATGCTGTACCGTTCCGGGGAAGATGTTACTAATCTGTTCCCAGGTGTGGCGATCCGCGAGCTTGACCCTCGAAACCATCATGTAACGCCGAACTTTTAAGCGTATGCTTTGGAAGTGGTCGGCCATTTCTTTGGAGGGTTGCTCCTTTTGCTCTCATGCCGAGAACGTAGGTGTCGACGTGCGTTTGAGGACATTTGGTTCCGTCGAATCGGTCCATCTCCGTTATTACGAACTTGGCGGGGAGGCGTGACCATTCCGGATCTCGTGGATTTGAGCGTTTCTGCTTTGAGCTGCATGGTGGCTTTCGGGTCTTTCATTTGCTCGACCATCCGAGGCTAAGGTTGGGTCCGGTGGTGGGTGTGAGGCTCGGCGCCGGGTGCTACCACGTGAGCGGTAGTGATTGGAGGTGGAAGGCTTGGTATATGAGAATATACGGGGCCTTTTCCTGAAGGCTCAGATCGGGGTTTGTCTCCGGTGTTTAGGGATTCGTGTATAGGCAACGGGACGAACCCGGAGGGTATTGAGGGATATTGGCATCCTGAGATAGTCCAGCGGTCTTGGGTGGTATTGAGTGATAGGGAGTAGCACTTTGGGGCGACCAAAAATGGCAAGGTTGCCACTGAGAGGTGGCAACATGGAGCCTAGGTCATTTGTTTCCTTGGTTGGAAGGCATCCGTAAGTTGGCGGGGAGGAACCTGATTGAAGGTTTGGTGAACTAGTTTCGGGAATCGTCATCCTCGACCGGGACAAAAGTACCGTACGGCGGGGGATAGGCTGCTATACCACGCTCATTCGAAGGCCGTACCACGAAATTACTGGCGATCTTCTTTTTGCCTCTTGTGAACCTCACAAGCCCGGATGGCTTCTTCCAATGTCATATCATTACCGGTGGCGGGGTCCTTCCCGTCACGATTTCTCGATGAGCTAGACATGTCGGAAATTCTCGGCCGAGGGAACCGAGGGAACCGAAGAACCTGCCCGACGCCGCCGTTACGGTAATCCCGGCAAGGCGCCGACCGGAAATCTCGAACCACTTTACGCTCATTGCGGGGAACGAAAGGAAGGGTTTAGGCCGGAAAAGGGTATTTGGCTCAAGGTTTTCGAGCTTGTGCAATGTGCGATTACCGATTAATGTTTACTTAAAGCGCGTTTTCTCGTAGTCCTAATCGGTTGGAAAAGAGCGAGTCTTCTTTTCGCAACTAATCCTAGAGCTCTAATCGGTGGATCTCGTCACTACGCTTATAAGCCCCTCGTTTCCATTGTAGATCATCTTTCTCGGGACGGACTATCCCGAGCGAGGTCTGCGATAAGGCAAGCGAGTTCCACCGACAAAGGAAAAAGTGAACTTAAGGCTAGGCGATCACGCAAACTTTCAACGTGTGTGACGTACGGGCCACGGTCGAAGTCAACGTCCTTAAGTTAAGGCGGGGATCGTGCCAAAATTTGGGCATGACCTCTCCTGACTCGCTTGTGCGAGACCTTAGCTTTTAGCGTTGGCCAAGTTGTGGGCGGCACGATACATACGGCGAGGTTTGGTGACACGGCGTCACATTGAACCTTCGGGTATATTTTTCGGCAGAGCTCGCGTCAAAGTCAAGGCTGAAAAGCTCAAGACTTCGGGTCGGGAACGACCATCTGCCTCAAACTCTCGAGCTTGACTCGGAGCGGGGCCGACGTGAAAAACATACACTTAGGCTTTATGACACGAGCTAAGCCAAAACCAACCGGGGTCTTTAGACAAAGTGTGACACAAAGAGTGCATGGCTTACACGGGCTAGGATGGGATGTTTGGGACGACCCCGTGCGCCCCTGAAAGGTGTGCGCGAGACCAATCGGAGTGCAGCGATAAGGCCATCCCGGGTTAGGGGTTGTAGTGTGCGGTGTACCGAGGCGGCAAGTGCACGTGAAGTGCGGTGTTCGAGGCGGCAAGTGCGCGTAGTGTGCGGTCACTAAAATTCTTTTTCTGAGTAAAAATAGAGATTTTTTTCGAATGTGTCTTAAAGAATTTATGATGCACGGTTGAAAGACAAAGAATGAAAATCAAACATGAATGGGGATGCACAAACATGGTATGATTTTGAAAAGTTGACAATGTAATGCCTTTCGAAACAAAAACCGTTCGAGGTTTAAAGTAACACACGCACACGAAAAACGAGGAAGGGTAAACGAAAGTTTGACCCACGGAAGGCTTTTTAGAAAACATCGGCAGTTTTGAAAAAAGTATCTTGTCCCCAGCGGAGTCGCCAACTGAAATTACCCGATCTTTCGCGCGCGGGCGCGGAAAGGCGGTTGTCTTTCGCGGGGGGTTGGTGTCTGAGACCTCGCTTCATGGGAAGGAAAAATGAGGAGTCGCCACGCGGTTTTTGTATTTTGAGCCCAAACGTTGAGAAACGGCTTTAGAAAATGGTGTCGTTTTTATTGGTAGCAAAAACTTAGGAAAAGGCTTTGAAAAAGGGGATCATTTTTATTGGTAGCAAAAACGAGTAAAAAGCTTTTAGTACCAGAGATTGTTAGGTTCGGAGGTCAAGTTACGTTTCGGGTAGAGTATTACGAGATCGCCCGAAATGCCTCGCATGACGAGTCTTTCTACCTTTCTCGAAATCGTGTGTGTGTGTGTGTGTGTGTTTTGAAATGGGGGCTTGAATGACAAGCTTAATCTTGGTTTGAATGACAAACGTTGATTAGGTGACTTTTGAAAAGACGAGCGTTTGAATGACAAACGTCGGTTTTGAGTTTGAAATGAGCGTTTGCGTGGCAAACGTCGATTTTAAGTTGAAATGAGCGTTTGCGTGGCAAACGTCGATTTTGAGTTGAAAGGAGCGTTTGTGTGGCAAACGTCGACTTTGAGTTGAAATGAGCGTTTGCGTGGCAAACGTCGATTTTGAATTGAAAGGGAGTTCTGAGGTCGAACTCCGGTTTTTTTGAACCGAGAATGTCATTGTTAACGATTTTTACGGGAAAAATGCGTATTAAATGATTTTAAGTGACAAATGGCGGCTTTTAGTTTGAAGACGAGCATTCGGAGGCCGAACGTCATTTCGCGCGTTTTGAAAGAGAGTTCGACGGACGAACTCCGGTTTTGAACCGGGCATTACATTGTTAACGATTTTTTACGGGAAAAATGCGTATTAAATGATATGCGATCAACGAATCGGGTTGCGACTCGGACTTTGAAAAGTAAATACTATCACGATCCAAACGGGTCGGACTTGTAAATGACAGTATTTAAAGCAGTGTCAACGGAATCAAACGATCCGGAATCGTAAATGACGATCGACGAGGCCAATCGGCTCGGAATTGTAAATGACGATCAACGAGGCCAAACGGCTCGGATTTGTAAATGACGAAAATTAAGTAACGATCAACGGATCGATCGATCCGGAATTGATAAATGACAATAAAAGTAAACGGAACGGGGTCGGAACGCCGTTTTAACCCGTGATTACTTCTCTTACGGAAAGAGAAGAGGATCGAGGGGCTAAAACGTATCGGACCCCGTTAGACGGAGGCGTCTACATTTCGATAACGACGTTCGAAACGGTTGTAGCGGCGGCGCGTAACCGAGACGGAACGAGAGATTTAGAGAGAGGGAGTTATACCTATGGCTAGGGTCGACTCCTTTGGCTCGGGAGGTGTGTACGGGACACGGAAAGTGATTCGAAAGGTTGTTTCGAAGTAGTAGGGTGCGTATTTGATCGAAATACGAAGGTTTCACGCGAATCGAGACAGAACGGAAGCTCGGAAGGGGTGAAAATCAGTTGGGCCGAGGGGGTGGTGATTTTGGAGTGATTTTGGTCTTTTCCCTTTGAATTTGATTGAAGGGTGACTAGAGGGAGGTGGCATGCGTGCCAAGTGTCCTCTGAGTCACCTGCCTTATGGGAATTCGTTCCCCGATCCCGGTTTTGTTCGTTTTATAAAATAACAGTCCGGAAAATGTCCGAAACGCCCCCGGAAAGTGCCGGAAAATGTGTTTTTCAGGGAAATCCATACTTTTACGTGAGATGACACGTGTTAAGTACGGTTCGACGTCGGGATGCACGGGGCAGTCCCGGGACGTCTCGTTGGCACAGCAACGGGGAGTTTAACGAGTTCCGGTTAACCTGGAGCGGGCCAGTTAACGGATTTCGGTTAACTTTCTGACGGATTTGGACGATCCGGATTTGGGTACTTACACTATCTCCTTGTCACGAGCAAAAATCCTTAACTTCTGGCTTTTGAATTTCATGGTGGGGTTGACATCAAGGCGGTGCACTGCGGCCTCCTCCTTGTATCCCCTCATGTCTTCTACCTTCCATGCGAAAACATCTGTATTCTCTTTCAATAGGTCGACTATCTCCACCTTTTCTTCTGGTGACAACTGTCTTCCTATCTTTATTTTCTGCTCGGGGTAAGATGGGTTGGCCTCTATCTCTTCCAGCTCGTCCACTGGCTCTAGCTCCAGGCCATCCCTAAACTGCAGGGTTTCGATGATGATCTCTTTAACCCTTTTTCTTTCCTCAGCACCCAAGTGTGGAGCTTCTACCCCGATCATTTCATCTAGCTCAGAAGCTACTTCCCCACTGGTGGCCCCTGAGTTTCGGTTGACTTGGAGCCATAGGTCACCAATGATGATCTGGTGGACCAAAACTATATATGTTGTGGCTTGTGTACTTTTAGAGTGACGTGTCGGCTCAGTAGTCATGGCTAGGTCATGTGAGGGATAGGTCGCCTCTTCTAGCAATAAGTCCTCCTCTACACATCGAATTGAGGCTAATCTGGAGTTTGTTGTAATAGACTTTGAAAAGTTTCAACCGGTTCTAATGTCTATCTCCAATTCCCTTTTTTTCTTGGAACGGAGCACGTGATCCAGATACTGCCTAGCTGTGCTTAGAACGCACCCAACTCCCAGCATAGTGGGGAACTTGACCCTTTGATAAGGGATGGAGGGTACCATTCCTAGTGCGACATGTCCAGGTATTCCCAGTATAGCATGTTAATCACTTATAACATCAATAACTATAAATGTTACCTTAGTTGTTATCCTCAAGGGAAGTTGTCCGTTGTCCACCTCCAGCTCTATCTGGCCCTTTGCGTCGACCTTGTGATTGGTGAAGCCCTCAAGTCGACCTGAGTGGTGATAACCTGACATCTGTCAAACCCATGTCTAGGAAAGTTTTGTAGTAGAGGATGTCTTTGCAGGCCCCCGTGTCAACCAAAATCCTACTGGATGTACAGTTATCAATGAGCCCTGTAATCACTAATATATGTTCTCTCGCAGTTATGCTAGCAGCTAGCTCGTACGGGTAGAAACTAATCACCTCATCTTGAACACAGCTTCTGGGGGCACATACAAAGCCTTGCTTAGTTGGATGATCTTGTGCTTGAGCGCTGTGTTGCTCGTTTCTTCCGCAATTACCCCCAAAGTCAATCTTGGTTGCCTCTGGCTCATTACACCCTTATAGGTCGATCTCCTCCCCGTAGAACGATCTCCCTTCACAAATCTATCCAACCTTCCTTCGTTCACCCACTTACGGATGATTCTTTTCAAGCTCAGCAGGTACTTGTGGTACTCGCAAAGACATGCCATTATCCTTTCTAAACTTATTTTGAGTGTTCATTGGGGGCGGGAGGGTCTAGGTCGACCGTATTCATAATTTATGTTCGACTAACCGTGAGTGGGGTGAAGCTTTCCAGGACTCTCTCAGTTGCCCTAGTTATGTTCTTCCCTTTGCTGTGGTTATCATTCTTGTCTTGCCCCCCTTTGGTCAACTCACCAACCTCAGAATGCTTGGAGCCTCTGTCCTTCTTTCTTTCTTTTCGCTCCTCAGCCACGGCTACATCATAGGCTCTTTCAAACAACTCCTTCCTCGTGGTCGCTCTCCTAACTTGGAGCTCGTAATCCAAATTAGGAGGGCACACCCCATTCCTGAAGCAGTTAATGACCTTCCTATCTGTAAGGTCTTGCTCTATTTGGTTGACCAACTCCTTGAACCTGGTGAAACAACTCATGGTACTCTCTGTCTTACCCTGGGTCATATTTTTGAGGTATGTCACTGTTTTCTTGCAGGCCCCCGTTGTAGAGAATCTCTCTAAGAACTTCCTCCTCATATAACTCCATGAGGTGATGCATCCAGTTGATAGACCGCAGAACCAAGTCAGTGTTGCACCTGTGAAGGTGTTGGTTAATGCCTTACATAGCACATCATTCTCAGAGGAGACCATACACATAGTGGCCTCAAAGTGTTGCATATGATTCAAGGCATTGGTCGTGCTAATACTTTTCTAGCACGGGTAACTTGAACCCTGCAGGTGGGCCTTTGTCTAGCATGTCCTTAGCCAAAGGTCGGAGAATACAATCATTTCGTTCGACCTTGCCTTCCGTCGCCTTACGGTCTGCCTCCATGTCGTCTAACCTCCTTTCCAGATTGAGAAGCTCCCTAACGTACAGGTCGCCTCTTTAATGGGAGATAGAATTGGACTTCTGTTTCTCCTCTTCGTGGTGCTCTCTCCTAGAGAGTGTCATTTCTCTCTCATCCTTTGGAGGGGCCCTCTCTCTTCTATCTCGCCCATGAAGAGATCATTCTTCTCTTTGGGGTTACTTGCCTTGAGCTCTATCAGCCTCGAGCTGCCTTCTCTGAGCTAAGTCGGCCTCTTACTCTTTTTGCTGGTTGAGCCTATCCTCAGTCGCCTGCACATGCCTACTGAGAAAGATAGGTGGGGGAGGCCTTTCACT
Organism: Adenophora triphylla var. japonica; assembly: GCA_022495995.1. NCBI lineage: Eukaryota > Viridiplantae > Streptophyta > Magnoliopsida > Asterales > Campanulaceae > Adenophora > Adenophora triphylla. The sequence goes on from JAFEMH010003133.1 coordinate 117,806, forward strand.
CCTCCTTTCTTCTTCTGACGGCCTAGGGCCCCCGTTGGCACGTCTATTAGAGGTGAGAGAACGAGCTACCCTGTATGATCTTCTGTCGTCCTTTTTAGGAGACTCAGGTGGCTCGAGCAGCTCATTTTGCACCTCGAGCAAGCTCTGCAGCAATCTAGCCTGCTCTAGCAAGATCTCCTTCCTACTAAGGTGAGAAACTGATGGACCAACAATGTCGCCTGCAGTTGTTAGATCTGTTTGGATTCTTTTAGCTTGCTGTCTTACTCCTTAGTTAGGCATGGGCTTCTTCTCCCTCCTCCTATCTTGCAACCCTATCCCGTCGGCCACGCTGTTGGAATGAGTGGCCCTATTAGTTGGGGCCCTATAGAGGAGGAGGTAGGTTTGCAGTACGGTTCCCCATACCTGCATTAATGTTTCCCCCAACATTCTCGTGTATTGGCTCACCGGAGGCAGTAGCAGTATGTCCGTCGGATACCATGTCTGTGATTATGCAAGGTTTAAAGGTCTAGCGTTATCGTTTCCCGGCGATTGAACCAAACTGATGATGCCGAAAATGTTCCGAATCAACCTTAGAACAACAATATGTTATATTCCAGCTAATGAGACCTGAAACCACGAACAAACGACTAGCCAGTATTGTCTCCGGCTAATACCCTCCGGCGTGATGATGAGAAAGTATTTAACTCGTAAAAAACTGTATTGAACTACTAAAATCTCAAAATAGCGAAGATAACATTACCTTTTTACGTTGGATGTAGTCTGGTATATATAATCGTGGAGATAATGTAGGCGTAACAGTCTCCATGATTGTAGGAGGCGGTTACTAATAGAATAGTGTATAAACGCACGTGTTGGTTTGGTCGAGGTCGCCCGAGTATTTGAGTTCGACCTGACTTCGTGCCTTAACTAGGTAGAGATTGCTCAAGTAGGTGATCTTATGTCGGACAAAGCTAGGTTGTAACCAAGAATGGTCGGACAATAAGCTTGATCGACTGATCTTATACCATTGGGGTCGTAACAGTTGGGTTGGCCCATTCATTAATTGTGTCTCTACAATGGTGAAGACATTGGGCTTCATACGTTGGGCCTGACCCGTCACTTTTATTCTGTTCATTATTACTATTGGGGTCGTAACAGTTGGGTTGGCCCATTCATTAATTGTGTCTCTACAATGTTGGAGACATTGGGCTTTATACGTTGGGACTGACCCGTCACTTTTATTCTGTTCATTATTAATAATAGTTAAACAATAACACTTTTTAGAATTAAATAAAAATATCAAGGTTTTAATAAAACTAGCAGTACTCCCGTGCGATGCACGGCAAAATCATGTTATTGTATTTAACAATAAAATTTTATATATAAAAGATTATTTTTCTCCACTTGTTTTCCTTACAACATTTTCTCATTCAAAATACTTTTAAAAACGTTTATATTAAGAAATAATGACAATAAACTAAAAATGAAATATTCAATTTAAATATCTTTTAATATAATGAAATTAATTTTAATTTTATTAGTCACATAAAATTTATTCATAAAAAATAAAATTAATTTTTTAACAACAAATAGAAAAGTTTTAAAGTGCATCAGCCGTAATTGTTAAAGGGAAACAAATCCCACAAAATAAGGAAGAAGAGAAAAAGAAAATATATCATCACTCACCAGCAGCAGTAGTGTATCGGCTAGTGCATCCATCGGCTAGTGCATCGGCTAGTGCATCCATCGGCTAGTGCGTGCATCGGCTACATAACCATTTTTTTTTCAACACACCAATTGAACTTGCACAAATAGGATGAATCCAACTTTAATTTCCAATATGCCTTTCTTTTAAAATTCCAACTGGTACCAACTTTCATCAATAAGACAGTAACCATTTTGCAATCAGTAATCAACATCAGCAACAAATACAAATCAGTCACACAGGTCGGTAATCCACATCAGTTGTAAACTCGCTACACCATATAGCGAGTTCTAAAAACTCGGTCATTTTGAAAAATAATTTCAAATAAAATATATTTTGGGATTTATAATTTTAAAATGGAATTAATTCAGAAAAAAATTCGTCTCCAATAAATTATTTAACTATTTCTTTAAATGTGGGCCCAAAAAAGAAACATAAAACTAAAACCTTTGGTTCGATCGGTCAGGACTTTGCACATATTCATTGACCGGTTCGATCGGTCAGGACTTTGCACATATTTATTGATCGGTTACTTCCTTCCAAGAAGGATTCAAAACATATTCAATTGTCAACCGATGGCTAGCCGGCTAGGTGAGTTTGGGTCCTCATGTTTGGTCTAAAATAAAATGCTTAACCAAGACTATTATTAAGACCTAAGGTGCATGTGGTAGGAGCCTTCCTCTCTGTATGACAATAAGTGGATGACTGGTCAATAATAATGGAAGGATGACCGATCCCCAAATCAAAACAAATAAAGTACAAACTTCGTCTCACTTTAAATTATAAAATAATAATTATTAATAAAGAAAGCTAAATAAAAATATTATTTTTTCCATCTCAAATAAATATTTTAAAAAATATACTTCTATAAAAAATTATATTATTTATTTCAAAAATAAATATTACTTTCGTTTCAAAATAAATAACCAAAAAATAATACTACATTTTTATTTAAAAAAATGAACATTACTTTCTTCATCCCAATGAATATTTTAAAACTTAATACTACTTCATTCCCCTCTGGTTACCATATACACATTAAAAACAATTAACATGTGAGATAATGTCCAAGGGCCAAGGCCAAACGTTTCTTTCAACCATTCACCCTTGGATGCTGGTTAAATAGCCACAAGGCCAAGCAAAGTTTTTTTTCCTTTCAATGTGGGATTAATGTCCAAGCAAGGAAAAGGGAGGCAGCCAAGGCTGAAGGCGGCCAAGGCAAGTGCGGCCACGGCCAAGGGCCAGCCCAGCGCCTCATTTCAATCCACTTTCTATCCGATGTGGGATATTGGCATACAGGCCACGGCCAAGGCAATGGCCGGCCAAGGCAAGGCCAAGGCCGAGCCAAGGCCGGCCGAGCCAAGGCCAAGGCTAAATGCTATTTTTTTTTAATAAATATTTCATAAATATATATATATATATTTTGGATATATATATAAATAAATTTATGAAATATATTTAAATTTTGTCTAATAATAATTTTTAAATTTTTATTAACACCGACATAATTATTTATGAAAAATAAATAAATCATAAATTAAAATAAAATGAAAATAGAGCAAACAAATTTTAAAAAAAATCAAATTAACACCGACATAATTATTCCGCCGCTACTACCACCACTACTACCACCACGTACAACCAATACGTATTACCACTACCACCACCACCACCACCATTACTATACCACATTTGCTACTACCACCACGTACAACCCAAACCCCTAAACCCGAATTGCCATACCCTAAATCCTAAACCCAAAACCTTAAACCCTAATTGCCATACCCTAAACCCTAAACCCAAACCCCTAAACCCTAAACCCTAAACCCAAACCCCTAAACCCTAAACCCAAACTCCTAAACCCTAATTGTCATACCCTAAACCCTAAACCCAAACCCCTAATTACTATACCCTAAACCCTAAATCCTAAATCATATATTCCATACTCATAAACCCTAAACCCAAACCCCTAAAACCTAATTGCCATACCCTAAACCCTAAACCCTAATTACTATACCCTAAACCCTAAATCCTAAATCATATATTCCATACTCATAAACCCTAAACCCTAAACCCAAACCCCTAAACCATAATTGCCATACCCTAAACCCTAAATCCTAAACCCAAACCCCTAAACCCTAAACCCAAACCCCTAAACCATAATTGCCATACCCTAAACCCTAAACCCTAAACCCAAACCCCTAAACCCTAATTGCCATACCCTAATTGCTATAACAAAATTATCTTAATTTTAAATTTGTCAAAATATTTATTTTGGATATGAGGATATATCAAGATGCTATTTATTTGTCAAAATAAATATTTCAAAATAATAATTTAAACTTGTCAAAATATTTCATAAATTTATATATATATTCAAAAAATATTGCCACTTATTTTTATTATTTGTCAAAAATAAATAATATTTTTATACAAAATAAAAAATATAATATTAAGATGCTATTTATTGGTCAAAAAATAAATAAATTAGAAATTGGCCTTGGCTCGGCCGTGACCTTGCCTTGGCTCGGTCGTGGCCTTGGCCTTGGCTCGGCCGTAGCCTTGCCTTGGCTGGCCGTGGCCGGCCTTGGCTCGGCCGTGGCCGGCCTTGGCCTTGGCCGTGGCCCTTGCAACCTATATTCCCACATCGAAAGAAATTAGAAGTAAACAAAGGCATGTGGCTCGGCCACGGCCGCCTTGCTTTGCTCGCCTTGGTCGGCGCTGCCTTGCACGGCGCCTAGGGATATTATCCAACTTTGCTTTTACACAAAAAAATCAAATGCCAAGGTTATATAATAATGGGCTTGGCCTCTTTCATAGCCACAAAGTTCAAAGTATTTACATTGGCCTCGTCGGCCATATCAATGGCCTCGCCTCTTTCACTACTACGCTTTAAAATTTTATTTCCAAAAAGCTTGAAACTCGAACTCTAACCGTTTAAGCTCGCAATCGAGATCCTTGAAACTCGTTTCGAGCCGAGTTCGACGAATTTTTTAAGGTCGAGCTCGAAAAAAGCTCGGCTCGTTAATTTTTAGTCGAGCTCGAGTTCGACATTTCAAAGCTCGACTCGGCGACTTGTTTACAACCTTAGGAATACACAAAACATATTGACCATTTCCAAAATAAGGACTTTTTAACTCAAACACAACCGGTTAAACATTTTCTAGTGGGACATTTGCATGCTTCTTTTCTACCGGTTAGACATTTAGAAAAAATTTCTTAACCGGTAAGACATTTAGAAAAAAAACTTGACCGGTCAACCGGTTAGACATTTAGAAAAAAAATCTTAACCGGTTAAGACTTTTTAACTCCCAACACAACCGGTTAAACATTTTCTATTTAATTTTCTTTATTAATAATTATTATTTTGTAATTTAAAGTGGGAAGGAATTTATACTTTCTTTGATTTGGATCGGTCGGTCAACCAACCATTGACCTTATTATTTATTTATTTATTAACCGATCAATTTTCCTCCCTCAACCTATCCAAACAAACCCAATCAATTTTTCCTCTTTTCTCTTGCCAAACCGATCAAAAGTAACAAAAGCCTTAAGGCCCTTAACCGACCAAACAAATCAAAACAATTTTCCCTCTATCCAAACAAATCAAAGTAAAAACTTCGTCTCACTTTAAATTACAAAATAATAATTATTAATAAAGAAAACTAAATAAAAATATAATTTTTTTCATCTCAAATAAATACTTTAAAAAATATAATTTTATAAAAAAAATTATATTATTCATTTAAAAAATAAATATTACTTTCGACTCAAAATGAATAACCAAAAAATAATACTACATTTTTTATCCAAAAAAATGAGCATTACTTCCTTCGTCCCAAAATGAATACTATTTTCTATATCAAAAAAAAAAAAATGCTTCCTTTGTCTCAATGAACATTTTAAAAAAGAATACTAATTTACTTGTCTCAAAAATTAATATTCATTTTCTGAGAAGAAGACACTAATATTATAAACATTAATTTTTACAAAAGAATACTACATCGTCTAAAAATTTAAATTACTATCTTCGTCCGAATGAATATTTTATAAAATATTGCTTCAGTTGTTTAAAATATTAATGTCATATATTGAAACGAAGGCACTAACATTACAATTATTAATTTTTGAGGCAAATTAAGCAGTATTATTTTTTTAAATATTCATTTGGGATGAAGAAAGTAATGTTCATTTTTTGGGACAAAAAATTTAATATTATTTTTTGGTTATTCAATTTGAGTCGAAATTAATATTTATTTTTGAAATGAAGATTATAATTTTTAATAGAAGTATATTTTTTAAAGTATTTATTTAAGATGGAAAAAATAATATTTCTATTTCATTTTTTTATTAATAATTATTATTTTATAATTTAAAATGAGACGAAATTTGTACTGATGGTTTGTTACTTTGGATCGGTTAGGTTAAGCAGTGGAAAGGCAATCGGTTAAGGGCAAAGGCAATCGGTTAAACAGGGCATAGGCAAGGCAGGGACTTGATTTGATTTTGTATCGGTACAAATATTAATTTGTATTGATAGTCATTTGGCCCATTACCGATCCAACTAAGGTTGTATCCAACCCAAACCAATTACAAACGCCGTATCACTTTAAATTATAAAATAATAATTATTAATAAAGAAAACTAAATAGAAATATTATTTTTTCCATCTCAAATAAATAATTTAAAAAATATACTTCTGAAAAAAATAATATTTCTATTTAGTTTTTTTATTAATAATTATTAGTTTGTAATTTAAAGTTAGACGAAGTTTGTAAATTTTTTATTTATTTGGAGTTTGACCGATCAATTTTCCTCCTTCAACCGATCCAAACAAACCCAGTCAATTTTCCCTCTTTTCTCTTGCCTAACCGATCAAAAGTAACAAAAGTCTTAAGGCCCTTAACCGACCAAACAAATAAAAACAATTTCCCTCTATCCAAACAAACCAAAGTAAAAACTTCGTCTCACTTTGAATTATAAAATAATAATTATTAATAAAGAAAACTAAATAAAAATATTATTTTTTTCATATCAAATAAATAGTTTAGAAAATATAATTTTATAAAAAATTATATTATTCATTTCAAAAATAAATATTACTTTCGGTCAAGGCCTATATTTGGATCGGTCAAGGCCTGTTTATTTGCTTGGGTCGGTCAAAGGCATGTTTGAATCGGTCAAGGCCTGTGTTTGGATTGTTTGGATCGGTTGTGGGTTGTGGTCTTGGTTTGTTTGGACAGGTTGTGGGCTGTGGCCTGATTTGGATCGGTTATCCACTTATTATTGACCGGTCACCATGTCAATGATTTACCGATACTTGTCATAACCAATTCTTGTGACCGGTCAACCAAGTCACATGCTTTGGATCGGTCAACCAATTTACTTGATTTGGATCGGTCAGGAGGCATGCTTTGGATCAGTCAATCAATTGACTTGATTTGCCAAAATTTTATATATATAGAGAATATATAGAGAGAGATAGCAATGTGGGATTAATTCCTTTTGTAACAAAACTTAAGGACATTGGTTGATTTAATCCCACATCGCTATCTCTGTCTCTATATCTCTATATATTCTCTATATATATAAAAGGAAGTAATGTCCTGATTCAATTTTGCCACAACTTAAGAGATAATTACAAAAGTGCCACTCAAATTTTGGCAAAATTTTTGGCGCTTGAACTGTTCATTGGATGACCTGCTTTAATATATGGGCAAATGACAATTTAGGGTCTGAAGTATAGGGGGTAGTGTCGGTTAGGGGCCCCATATCTAATTTTCGTCAAATCAGGGCTCAATATCTAAACTTTTCGTCAATTAAGGGCTTTTTGACGGATTTTGTTAGAAAAATCAGTTAAGTGACGAATTTTGGACTAAATTGAAAAGAAAATTAGTTATTAAGGACTGAAATGTAAATTTTTAAAAATTGATGACCGTTACAAAATATTTTTTTAAAATATAATATATTTCGAAAAGCTGTAATTTTTTTTATAATTTTTTAAATATGTTAAAATAAATGTTATAAATATAAAAAAATTGTATTTTTAAAGAAAATAGTATTTTATTTTAAAAAAAATTAATTAATTTTTAACGTAAATCTTGTAAAATAATTATAAATATATAAAAATTTTATTTTTAAAGCAAAAAAGTATTATTTTTTAAAAAAAAATATTAATTAATTTTTTACGTAAATATTGTAATATTTTTTTAAAAAAATATAAAGGTAAGTGACATGTCACTTAAATCTTTTTGATTTAGAAAATTTTATTTAAAAAATTGTCGATTTTTATTTAATAAAGATAATTTTATTTAAAAAAGATAATATGATTTAAAATAAGTTAAGATATTAACTATTATCCTTTTTTCATATAATTTAAATTACTAATTATTTTGCTTCAAAAAAATTAATAATTATTTTAGATTGAATAATTTATAAAATATATAAATAAAATAAAATAATTACCATCTAAATTAAAAAAAAAAATCTAAAAAAGTTAATATAACTAAAGCATATTTTTGGAAATATTAATATATTAGAATTGAAATAAATATTTTTTGAAGCAATTTTATTTTTTGAAGCAATATATTTATTTTATGCAATATATTTTTTTAATAAAAATAATATCACCTTAAATACGTCATCCGTCTCAAAATAAGAAGAAAAAAAAAAAAGAAAAGAGAGAGAGAGAGAACAACCCCCTTCATCTAAATTTTTTTATGTTACTGTACTGATAGTTGAATCTCCAATTAATTATATAAGGTTATGATGCATTTAATAGGATATTAAAAGAGGGATTTCCCAATAAGTTTAAAACCACATAAGACTTCTCCATATTTTTCTCTTCAACATGCATAGTAAAATTTAGTTCATAATTAATACCCCCTCCATTAAGCAGAAGAAGAGAGAATAGTCACATTTAATAGGCCAATATAACTTACTAAAAATAAAAAATTATTTAAAGTTTAATAAAATTGTATTAAAATTAATGTTTTTTCCTTTAATTGCCAAACAATTTTTTTTTGTCTTAGATTGAGACTAGAAAAAGTGCACGAGTTTCAATTTCCATTTTCAACATCCCAATAAAAAGAGTAGCATTTTTCATTTTTTGATAAAGAAAAAATATTATTACGATTCATTAAGTAGATAAAAAAATTATTTTTGAAAAAATATAAATTGATATATACTTTTAAGTTTTTATTACAAAATTTTAGGTGATCATAATAGTGTGTGTAAAGACGGTTTGAATAGTATGAACATAGTGTACGTTAAAAATTAATTAATTTTTTTTTAAGAAAATACTTTTTTGCTTTAAAAATACAATTTTTTATATTTATATTTATTTTACAAGATTTACGTTAAAAATTAATTAATTTTTTAAAAATAAAATACTATTTTCTTTAAAAATATAATTTTTTTATATTTATAACATTTATTTTAACATATTTTAAAAATTATAAACAAATTACAACTTTTCGAAATATATTATATTTTTAAAAAATATTATTTTTAAAAAAATATTTTGTAACGGTCATCAATTTTTAAAAATTTACATTTTAGTCCTTAATAACTAATTTGCTTTTCAATTTAGTCCAAAATTCATCACTTAACTGATTTTTCTAATAAAATCCGTCAAAAAGCCCTTAATTGACGAAAAGTTTAGATATTGAGCCCTGATTTGACGAAAATTAGATATGGGGCCCCTAACCGACACTACCCCCTATACTTCAGGCCCTAAATTGTCATTTGCCCTTAATATATAGATAGATTATTATCGAATTTTGATAGAGTTGATCAATAAAGTCAATAAAGTCAAAGTATTATATATATATATATATATATATATACCTACCTACAGGTGGAATTATTATTATTTTTTCATTAGTTTATGAAAATAATTATTTTTATAAAATTCTAAAATTTATTATTGATGCATAAAAATATTTTAGAGTGTATTTTTCAATAAGAAGACAGATATTCATTAGCACATGCAATTTTTTGTCAAATGTCTAACAAAATTATTTTCTTGGTTTCAAATTGACACACAAATTGAAGCTTGAGACTCAATGTGAGAAAAATTAAATCACAAGCCCCCAAGTGATTCATCATATAAATTTTGGGATAATGAAATGAGATTAACCCAAGAATGACACTGAAATATGACTAATCCCATGTGTGGACACTAAATTTAACATGTTCAGAAACTTGTTTTTTTTTTTCCTTCATATTTAACATATACTTGTGTGTGTGCCACTTAAAATATATAAGGTTAGAATATCTTTAATTTGCTTTAACAATAACAAATGTACTCTCTCATCTATGGATATTGTTCATTTTGTTCTAAATTAATACAATATATAATTTCAATTTTGAGAGGTATTTATGAAAGTTGAAATTTAAATATTTTTAGTAGCATACATTTATATAAACGTAATGAACTTGTCATATTGCACTATAAATATAAGGGTAAATTAGAACTAATTTTTAGATGATTGATGGTTAAGTAACTCCTCAAGAATTTATTTTGGATTATTTATTTAAACAGAATTAGACATTTCTCCAAATTATTATTATTTTTTAAAGAAAAGTAAACTAAAAACGTTAAACTAAGGCTCCGTTTATTTAGCGTAAAACATTTTTCGAAAAATGATTTCCTGCAAAATGTTTTCCGAAAAATGAAAATATTTTTCGAAAAATAAGATAAACATGCTTTCGGCTGTTTGGTAAGGAAAATATTTTCGAAAAATGTTTGATTGAGTTGACTACAAATTTACCCACCCCAATCACCACCACCACCCCCAGCCTACTCACCACTACCACCCCCTCCCCCGGTCGAGTCTAATCATTTTAAATTTATTTTTAACAACTCCTCCCCCAATCCACTCACCACCCCCTGCCAACCCCCCACCCCCCGTCGAGTAAAAAATAAAAATTAATCATTTTAAATTTAAAATGATTTTTTTTACTCGACCGGGGTGTGGGGGTGGGTGGCAGGGATGGGGTAGGGGTGGTTGATGTGAGGTGGGTAACGTGGGGGTGTGTGTGTGTGTATGTGAGGGTGTTACCATTTTTCGAAAAATATTTTACTTAGGAAAAATTCATAAATCATTTTACTTAGAAAAGTGGAAAAAATATTTTCCGAAAAATATTTTTCCCATTTTTTTTTTCGATGCTAAACAAACATCGAAAAATGGAAAAAAAAAATTCTGAAAAACATTTTCCCTCAAACAAACGAAGCCTAAAACATGTCAAAGAAAACAATAACAATCTTAAACTGGGATAAGGTGACTAGGTGATTAAGAATAACGAAGGGAGGTTATGGATGTTGCTAATTGATTTAGGCCTTGTCCTCGGTGGGTCCCAGAAATTCTATTTGTGGAGGTCACGTGATTATTCACATGAAATTGCTTTAGACAGAAAACATGCATTGCCTGTTTTAGAGGTATCAAAAATTATAAATTTGAGTCCCTATATTCGTACCTCGCCACGTGTCTTGTCGCCCCTGGAGCTAAAACGCATGTGACATTTAACTTCTGACATGCCACGTTGTCTCGTGCTTATGTTTCACAATTAATTTTAATAATTAATGTATTGGTAATTAATGATTCAAAATTAATTTTACAAATACATTAATTAGATCACTTTTTTTTCGTAATTACCACACAGATTATATTATAGGAATAAACTTGTCTATTATACTATTTATCTTTTCTCATTTCAAGAATAAAAAAAAGTTTATAAAAGACCAGCAGTTAGTAACTAACATTAATATATTTGTCTTACTTTTTCATTTTTGTTTGTCCTAAAAAATTATAAAATTATGAAAGACTTTAAGAAGATTTGAAAGAAATAATTTTATTAATAATATTAAATCATTTGTTACAACATACTCCCTCCGTCCCACGAAGAGTGTCACCCTTTTAAGGGTGACACGCAAATTAAGGAAAAAAAAAGGAAGAAAAAATGTTTTGAGTGTAATTTGAAAATAGGAGAGAGAATTAGTGGAGGAAATAATGAATTTAAAAAGTGTTGTGAGTATAGAGGAGAGAGAATTAGTGGAGGAAATAGTGAATGGGATAATAGAATATTAATAAAATATTTTCTTTTTAGGAAAGATGACACTTTAAATGGGACGCCAGTTTGGATAAAAAGTGACATTTGAAGTGGGACGGAGGGAGTATATATATATATATATATATATATATATAAAAGTTGAAATACAAAATAAAATCCCATTACTTTATACCTAAGATATATAGAGGATTCTAACCAACTAATCTTTTAAAAGTAAATAGAAAAGGATATACACAAATATATTTAAAAATTAAAAACAGAATATTTACTTATTCTTATCAGGCCCTCGCAAGATGGACGATTCTTGTGTAATTCCAATCTTGTAGACTAATGATAGAAAACTAGGACGAGATAATGGATTGGTGAGATCAACGGCAAGTTAATTGTTGCCGGAAATATGTTGAGCACGAAAAGCGCCAAGTTGTACTTGTCCACGAACGAAGTGGAAAGCAAGCGCGAGATGTTTTATTCGAGAGTGAAAAACTGGGTTTGATTAATAGTGAGTGGCCCCAAGGTTGTCACAATACTCCTATATGACTGTTGTGGCGGTTGATGTGATCACATCATTTAGTGCACCAGCAAGTTCAGTAAGGAGATTACGAACCCATAGGATTTCGGCTGTGGCATCCGCTACAGCTCGATACTCAGCTTCGGAGGAGTAGCGGGCAAGTGCTCATTGTTTCTTGGATGCCTAAGCAATTGCATTACGCCCAAGATAAATTAAGATGTCAGAGGTGGAGACATAGGTATCTTTGTCACCTGCCCAATCAGCATCATTAAAGGCAATGAAGAGATGGAGGGTTGTTATGGTAGAGTTGTAGACCCATGTGAAGGGTACCATGTAAGTAGCGGAGAAGACGTTTTAAGGCAGTCCAATGAGTGTCTTGTGGGTTTTGCATAAATTGCGCACGTTTGTTGACCGGGAAGGCTATGTCCGGGCGGGTGATAGAAAGGTATTGGAGGCCACCGACAATGGCCATATAGTCGGATGGGTTAGAGATAGGGGTGCCCGAGGAGTTGGTGAGAGGTGGGTAGGTAACTATTGGGGCAGGAAGAGGCTTAAAGTCAATCATTTTGTGACGAATGAGTAAATCATGAATGTATTTGGTTTGAGAGAGGACTAGGCCTTGAGCATTAGGAGTGACTTCAATGCCTAAGAAATATGAGAGAGGCCCAAGGTATTTGAGAGAGAAGCGATTGCAGAGGTTGGTGATAAAGCTTTGGAGGAGTGGTTGGGATGGGCCGGTGATGATAATGCCATCAACCTAGACAATGAGGTAGAGTATATGATGGTGTTGGATGTAGATGAACAAGGAAGGGTCGGCTAATGAGGGTTTGAAGCCAGAGGTGATAAGATGGGTTTTGAGCTCGATATACCAAGCTCGAGGTGATTGTTTGAGGTCATATATGACTTTGGTGAGTCGGCACACATTAGTTGGGTTGGCTTTATCAACGAAGCCAGGGGGTTGAGACATAAAAACAGTTTCATGAATGATGCCTTGAAGTAAGGCATTGTTGATGTCTAATTGACGAATATACCATACTTGGCTTAGGGCAAGGGAGAGAAGGAGACGAACTGTGATGGGTTTGACAACCGGGCTAAAAGTGTCAAAGTATTCTATACCGGGACGTTGGTGGAAGCCTGTAGCAACAAGACGAGCTTTGCATTTTTGGATAGAGTTATCGGGATTGTACTTAATACGGAAGACCCATTTGCAACCAATAATGGTTTGGGCTTGATGATAAGGTAATAGGGTCCATATTTTGTTTTTGGTGACGGATTGGTATTCGTCTAGCATGGCATTGTGCCAAAGGGGAGAAGAGAGGGCTTGTTTGGTTGTTTGTGGGTAAGCTAGATGGGGAAGACTGAGAGGCAAAATTGGCAAATTTCGAGTTAAGACTTGATAATTTTGTTGGAGAGGCGGGTGATTATAGTTCGAGCAGGTGGATGGTTGATCGGGTTGGTTGTTGTAGGGGCTGATGTGGTAACATCAGAGGTTACATCAGTTTGGGGGTTGGATGGTGTATGAGTAGGTGAGATGGCACCAGAGGCTGTATCAGCCAGGTTGGGAGGATTGGTTGTTGTGGTGTCTGGTGTGATCACTTCTGGGCTCTCAGCAAGCGACAGAGTGGTTGGATGGGCTGTTTGGTGTGGTATCTGGTGTAATCACATCAGGGGTTGCAATTGCAGGGTGGTTGGGTTGGGTAGGCAATGATGGTGATGAGGTAGTGAGAAGGGGTAGGGTTATAGGACACCACTAAGAGGGATTAATATTAGGGGTATCTCTTGGGGTTTTAGAGATGAATGGATATGGAAATTCGGTTTCTATAAATTTGACGTGCTTGGACGTGTAGACATGGTTGGAGATAGGGTCAAGACAGTAGTACGCACTTTGAGTAGGGAAGTAGCCTACAAATACGCAAGGAATGGATTTGGGGGCTAGTGCGTGAGGAGTGTAGGGTCAAAGCCAGGGGTAACAGAGGCAACCGAAGCTGCAAAGTTTGGTATAATTGGGTGGGGTCTTAAACAGAAGAAGGTAAGGGGTGTCATTATTTAGGGTGGGGGTAGGCATTCGATTGATAAGGTAAGGCCAAAATGTGAGAGGAAGGTTGGCATGAGAGAGGAGGGTTAAACCAGTTTCAATAATATAGCGGTGAAGCCGTTCAACATAGCCGTTGTGTTCAGGGGTGTGAGGAGGAGATGTAAGGTGTGAGATGCCATCTTGGAGGAGAGATGGAGTGAGTTTTAGATATTCACTCTGTATTCGGAAAAGACTTGGATTTTAGGGTGATTGAAGAATTTTTCAACTAGGGCATTGAAGCGGGTAAAGGTGGCATATGTGTCCGATTTTTGTTTGAGAGGGTGCATCCATATGTATTTGTTGTAGTGATTGACAAAGATAACATAATGTTTAAAATTATCATGGGAGAGTATGGGAGATGTCCACACGTCGGAAAAAATGAGTTCAAGAGGAGAATTGGTAGTTAGAGAGGATGAGGAGAATGGTAATTTGTAACTTTTGTTAGTGTCACAAGCATTGTAGTGAAAGTTGCGAGTGGAAGGAATAGGAAGAGAGAATTGGTTTTTGAGAAGAGAAAGTATTGGAGTAGCGGGGTGGCCAAGCTTGTGGTGCCACAAGTGGAGTGTGGTGGTTACGCTAGGGTGAGCTTGGGTTGCGCAAGGGTGCCATAGGTAGACACCATGTTCAAAGTGTTCCATGAATTAGAGTGTGGTTTGTTGAGAGGTTTTTGATAAGGAAGGAGGAGGGTGTAAATTCAACAATGGCATTGTTATCTTTGCAAAATTGGGAGTAGACGGAGAGAATATTTTTGGAGATAAGAGGGACATGAAGGACATTAGAGGATTGAAGTGTGGTGTGAGGAGTGAGGAGAGAGAAGGGACCTATATTGGATATTGGGATGGATGAGCCATCTCCTATTACAACACTATCGCTCACATCGTAGGGCTACGGCGGAGAGGGTGGGTAGATCGTTTGTGAGGTAATGTGTGGCGCCGCTGTCAACAAGACACAGGAGGTGGATAAGGTGGTGGTAGGGGCAGTGGCGGTGTGTACTTGAGGATGATGAAGGTGGGTAGTTGGTGTGATTGTTGGTGTGATCACACCATGGGTTGCAACTGTGGTTTGGAGAAGATGCGGTTGTTGGGGTTTTGTCATGGTTGAGATGTTGTCAAGGTTGGGGTTTTTTCTAGGTCGATGGTGTGGGATTGTTGGTGGCGGAGGAATACCAGAATTAGGTTTGATAAAGGTGTGAGACGGTGGATGTGCATTTGGGAGAGTGGGAAAAATAACGATTGAGTAATCACTCTTTAATCGGTGACATTCAGACGTAACATGTCCCATGCGACGACAATATTGACATTTGCCATTGAAATAATTTGGAGTAGATTTATGCGTGGAGAAAAGGGAGTTAGAAGTGGTGATGTTGGTGTGGTGGTCATGGGAATAACGGTTTCTAGTGTATGATTTTGATTGCCGGTCTAGGGTTTGCCGGAATTGATGGCACCGAGTGGGAGTTGGGAGGCGGCAGCGGAAGCTAGGGTGGCTAGGGTTTGGATCAAGAAGAGCTCTGATAGCATATGAAGATTTGGAAGAAATAATTTTATTGATAATATTCAATCATTTGTTACAACATATATATAAGTTAAAATACAAAAAGAAAATCCCATGACTTTAGGCCTAAAATATCTAGAGGATTTTAACTACCTAATATTTTAAAAGTAAATACAAAAGGATATACACTAAGATATTTAAAAATAAAAAGAGAATATTTACTTATTCTTATCAGACACATTCCCCACTTTCGGCGGTGACGGATCTAGGATTTTTGGTCGGAGGGTCAAAATTTTACATAATGAAACAAATTGAAATCATATTTTTAAAACAATAAAATATAACGAAACGTTATGAAGCCTATTTTTTTCATTCTTGTTTAAAATTTGATGATAATTGTACTCACAAGACCACCGGCCATAAACAACTATATTTACAAGGCCATTGGTCTTAGAAAAGATCACAAACAACAAGGCGGCCGATCGGAAACAAACATACCGGCAAGAAGGCCAACAAGTCGTAAACAAGTACACCAACAAGGCCATCGGCCATAAACAAACACATCAGCAAGGGATTGGCCAAAACAACACCAACAAGGCAACTGACCATAAACAAGCACACTAACAAGGCCATCAGCCATAAGCAAGCACAATAACAAGGCTATAAGGCCATTTCACTGCCTTCAGTTTTTGCAAAATAAGCTTCCGGTCATAAACAAGTCATAAACAAGCACACCAACAAGGCCACAAGGCCGCCGGCCATACAATTAACAATTGTACCAAGAATGATAAAAAAAAATATTAAACAAGATTATAGTTCAGAATTTCTAACCTCCAGGGTGGGGGCCTCTTTTGGAATTAGAGCCCGAATTAGCTGAGCCACGTGATCTCTTCATCTCTCGAGGCCAACGTACTCAAAATTAAAATCCCAAATTGAGTTTGAAAAAATCTAAAATGTTAACTATGTATTACTATAAATCTATAAGAAAGTTGAATAGAAATGCTAGAAATCAATAAGAACTTGAAAAAGGATTTTCAGTTTCAAATCCCTCAATTTGTTGTGTAACTGAGATGTGACTATGTGACTGATTTTCCAGATACAACAACTTGGGTGATAGTGTATGTCTTTGTTTAAGGTTGACCTGAAGGGGTTTGTGTGAAACTGATTTGTCGTTTGTAGGGAATTTGTGATAGTGTGAAAACTAAGTTACTAGGATGTTATTATATGATTGCACGACTGCATTTACATAGTAACATAATGGTTGGTTGACTGATTCCATTTTTAGGGCTTTAAAATTACCCAAAATCAATAAGAATTTGTAACCTAAATGAACCCAATTTCTGGATGCTAGAAATCAAGAAGAATTTCGAATACAATTGCTAGAAATCAATATTTATTTGAAAAAGGGTTTCCGATTTCAAAGCCTTATATTCGTTAGGGATTTATAAATTTGGGGATTTGAGATTAGAATTAGAGGAAGTGATGATGAACGGCGAGAAAGGGATACCTGAACTTTAGCGATGTCAGACGCCGGTGACAACCATGGTGTGTCGTTGCGTCGGCGTCGTCTCATCTCCGAACTGCGTATACAAACTGCGTATACTACCATTCACGAATTGCGAACGAATCCAAGGTAGAGAGGGTCGTGAGTGTAATTGTGTTGGTGAATTTGGGTTTTATTGTTTTAATACACTGACTCATTGCTTATATAGTTGGGTTTAAATGTAAATTGTGAGGGGGTCATTTGCATTGTTTCAGGGATGTCAGGGCGGAAATTTATGATACCTTCGAGGGTGAAAGTGGGGAAAAGCGAAAAAAGTCAGGGGGTCAATTGACCCTCCCTTCAACGTAGTTCCGCCCCTGACTTCCGGCGACCCACATCGATCCGTCCGACAACCCCCTTCCTCTCAACTTTCGTCACCCTTCAATTTTTCCCAGCTTGGTTTTCTCTTCCTCTTTCTCACCTCTCTCCTTCACCTGGATCTCTCCCAAAACTCCCTCTCCGGAGAGGGCCATACGGGCGTCCCAGTCCGGCCCTTTTGGACCAAACCCGTGAACAAAACGGCTAGTATCCCGTGAGATCAAGGGTCTAAACTCGTTCCTTACCATTTCAGAAGTTCAAGTCCGCCCGTTTGATCATGATATTCACGGGCCAAACAGGTCTTTCTATTTTTTTTATTTTTTTTTAAATCAGGAAAAATCAGAAAAATTATGAAAAAAATAAAAGTAATTTATTATTTAATAAGCTATTTTTTAAAATATAAAATCACTTATACATAAGAAATTAGTTGTTTTATAAATATAAAAAGATAGAAAAAAATTAAACAAATGAAAATATATTAAAGAAAAGAAAGACGTACTACCCTTTATTTTTATTTTATTTTTTAAATTTTTTATTTACTAGAAAATAATATTTTAAATTTTTTTATTACTGATATCTTTTACAAAAAGGTATATAAAAAGGATTAAAAAAACTAAACAAATGAAAGTTTATAAAAGAAAAGAGGGACGGACTACCCTTTATTTATTTTTATTTTTTTATTATTTTTATTGACTAGGAAATAATATTTTAGACTTTTTTTTTATTACTGATAGTTTTTACAAAAAGGTATACAAAAAAAGATAAAAAAAAAAAAAACTAAACAAATGAAATTATATAATTTTTATACTTTCATTTGTTGATAAATAACATATATTTTTTATTTGTTGATAAATAACATATATTTTTATTTGTTGATAAAAATAAATTTTTATTTGTTGATAAATAACATATATTTTAAAAAGAAAATTAATTAATTTAATAATAGAAACTTTATCAATATTTATTTCATAATTTTTTGGGAGAAATTTTCATTATTTTCAAATTATACAATTTAAAATTAAATAGGCTTAAAATAAAAAATCATCAAAACTTCAAATGAGTACAATGATATTCAAATCTTCAAGTGTTCAAAAAGCTATAGATATTCAATATTGTTATTGTTTCAAAGTATTTGAATTTGTTGAATTCTTCTTTTTTTTCTTATAGTATCCTTCTCGCAAAAAGTTCTCGTTGGGATTGTCTTATTCGATGCTTTCATAATCATCGTTTTCAAGATTTCGGAATGTGACTTGTTTTCTCAAATTCGCATCATCCCAATTCGCAATACAAATCAATCTCTCGATAATAGCGGGTTTGAGTTGGTTTCGCTTTTACGTCACCACTCTTCCTGCAGCATTAAAAGCAGTCTCCGATGCTACCGTGTACACTGGAGGGGTAACTAGATGATGGATAAAATTCTCGTGTAATAAAAATCTTGCAAGTATCCAAGTTACTGAAGTAGCAATATACAAAAGTAAGGGTCGAACCACAGAGATTTGTGTGTGAACAACTTGGTTTAGTTAATGTAAAAAGTAACAAAGTGGTTTAATTTTGGTTGATTAAACTAGAATAACAAAGAAATTAAACTAATGAAAATAAAACAGATATTGAGATCAAGATTGGCAAGGATTTACGGATTGGATTTCACAACTATCTCCTTCCTATGCTGATTTATAAAAACAATTACTACTCTTGTTCAAAAAATCGTTCACTTTAAAAAGAGTTGGGACGGTTAGATGGCCGGGTTACAACCCTATTATTACTTCGATGTGATGTTTTCCGCAAGGTCTACAAAACATATAAGTAATGCATTAAAAATCAAGGAACAAATGATTTTAGATCCGTTTGATTTTCGCAAGGTCTTCAATTAGATCTATTCAATGGAATCTAGGCCAATGTAAAAACTATCCACGCAAGTGCAATAATTTAAACCATAATAATTTTAAGACCAACAATATCAATCAATATTATTGAAGTCTAAAAACGAATTAAGCAAATTCCATTGAACAAGAACAATAAAAGTTTGAGAAGAATTAAATCATTATTAACATAGGAATTTAATAGTTGCTACATCCAATCCGCGAAAAAAGAATTTAGCTACTCATAATCCGAATAATTACAAGAATAAAATTAGAAATCATAAACCTTGAATCGAATCTTGGACCACGGAGTATTATCTTTCTCTATTCTGGAAAAAAGTATACAGCCTCCTCTAAAACCAATCACTGTTTTCTTATAAATACTTAGGTTGCACTCGTGTGAAACAGTCGTGCCAACCAGGCCCACTCCAGCCCTAATTCGCTAGAGTCCGTCTGCAAAGCCTAGCCACTACTTGGGCGGTCGCCCAATCTTCCTCAGCGTTCGCTCAATTATACAGCCACTTCACGGTTTTTCAATCTTAGTCTTCAGCGGCCGCACAGGTGCCCTCGGCGGTCGCCCAAGTTACATCCTCGTCTTGGCCCAACAGCTTCCTTGGCCAGCCACAGCCTTGCCTTGGCCCAGTTTCTTCGTCCAGTCCTTTCCTTTGGCCCCTATTTTGTGCAGTCCTTCCTTGATTCGTTTCACAAGTGCACAGTCGCACTTTGGTTACTATAATTTTCTCTTTTGCACTTTGGTCCTTGAACTTTTCAGACTTACACTTTGCCCCCTGAACTTTATTTAACCAATTTTTCTCCTATTTTCCATAATTCCATTTTGGTCCCTAAACTTCCAAAATAAGCTTTTTCTCCTCTTTTCTGTCAACTTTCACTTCTGCCCCTGTTCTTTCAAAACACTACAAAATACATTAAATTCCCAAGGTTTCGAGCATCAGATAAGCGAGGAACATATCTTTTAGATGGGTAAAACCACATTCATCACTAGATCACGTGCCATCACCGAAAGACTGGGATTAATATTATCATGCAATTTCCACCATAGTAGGACATTCAAGTTTTCAAAACTTTCACCATTTAAGGGGTAATATGGGCTTTCAAGGTATTGGTGTAATTCATCTGCACCACTTTGAGAACCATTAATAGATGAGGATGAAGTTTTTTCTTTTGTCATGAAACCTCATCCTTTTTTTAACATTTTTGTTGCTCCACTCCCTTTTCTTTTGGATGTTATGTTTGGTCCCTTTAGTGTTCTACAATAGTGGTCGAACAAACGATATATGATTGTGTGAATTTCCTTAAGTTTGCTCTTGGACAAAGTGTTTACGGCATCTGGGTTAAGGTTGAGCCTCGTGTTCTCATAAAATTCATCAAACAAGCCACCTAATGAGGATAACTTAATCCTAGGATCCATTATGGTCGCTAATTGGGAAACTACGAGAAAATGTTCATATATTTTGTGAATTTACTTTCCATTTGCATAACGGCACCTCCAAACAAGCTGTTGGGTATGCATATTTTAACCCTCCTATTTTGTATTAGATTTGATTGATACCATAACCTCCTATTTATTTTAAGGACTTTAGGACCCTATGTAATGAAGCTTAGACTTCAATTTTTTAGCTAAGTCCATTTCATAGAATAGGTTAAATTTAGGCTTGAAGACTGGCTCAAGAATCATTGGATTTTAGGATTGCAGTTTCAAGGGTTCCTGAACCGCCTTTTTCAGAACCGCTCGTAACCGCCTTTTGCCTTGAGATTCCTCTCATCTGAAACCGCTTGATCAATCAAGTGCAAACCGCACTTTTGGAAATCCTCTTCTGGTGGAACCGCCTTTTGTCAAACCGCTTGCCCCAGAACCGCCCCAATGATTGACTTCTTGAAGTGATCCTTTTATCCCTTGGAATCCACGTCAGCAATATTAAATGTCAACCACCATATCTTGTCACGTGACCCAATGTCAGAGCAGATCTGAAAAGATCTCATAAAGGTGACAGATTTCCTAACCACCTTGATTGCAGCTGAGGTCTGATCAGCTTTACTGCACCAACAGCTCTAAAGGACAAAAGTGGATATCAGTGGACCAATGGAAAAGCATCAAGTACTGTCCTTGAACAGCTGTGTCCAACGGCTATATTTGAGATGCTTGGGTATAAATACCCCCAATCTTCACCATTTGAAGATTGCTTGAAAATATTGAGAAATTGCTGTGATCATCAGAAGTTGAAGCTCTTCCCAGAAATTCTTAGTCTTTTGAATCTTCATCTTCATACTTCAAGAAATATTCCCACCCAATCAAGCCTTAACACATTCAAGAATCATTGAGCTCTACATCTCACAGATTTAAATAGCCTTGATCTTGTTTCTCACACACACACCTCTCTTGTTTAAACACATAGTTTATTCATTTGAGATACACTGGTTATAGTCTAGGATTTGTTCTTCATATAAAAGATTTTATTGTACTTTGTAATCTCTCAAATACTCAATATAAAATCTCTCTTAGAAATCCAAGACTAACCATCTTGGTAGTAGACGTAGATCGTTTATCGATTGAACCACTCCAAATATTGTGTTCTTACTTTCGCATTTTATTTCTTGTGCTTACTAATTATCTACCTTTCTCTCTCGTTTGATCTTATATAGTTATCCTTTATTGTGAAATTGTGTTTGGAGTTAACATAGTCAAACTACACTTTCAGATTTACAACTGCTCAGAAAATTGCTCTAAAACCGCCTTGCAAAACCGCCTTCCCAAAACCGCATTTTATTAACTCTATTCCGCTGTGCATTTTACAACTCTACTTGCAGCTTCTAATACACCGCAAGAGGTTTTGTAAGCTTAGAGGTTTAGTTTTAAATTGAGGGCGAAAATTTTAAAACAACTATTCACCCCCCCCCTCTAGCTGTATTTTCACCCTTGTTGCCACCTTTGGGACCAACAAGTGGTATCAGAGCCAACACATTTTAAAACCATCGTTTTTCAAGCTTAACGGCTTGTGTGCCGATTCGATATGGCAACCTCAAAGACAATGACTACCGTTAACTATTCACACATTCCAATGTTGGACGAAGACCACTTTGACATCCGGAAGTGCCGAATGCTTATTCATTTGGAAACCATAGATGAAATGCTGGTGGAGTGCGTGATCAATGGCCCTCTAATTCCAATGAAGGCTAACACCGATGCAACCACAAATGCCGAAACTCCAGAGGTCAAAAAGCCAAAAGATGAGTGGTCGGATGAAGAGAAGAGAATAGTTGCCTTGGACAAGAAGGCGAGGTTCATCATTTCTGGAACCCTCCCGTATCAACTCTACGTAAAGTGATGTACCTCAAAACCGCAGCAGATGTGGGATGCCATAGAGAGCTACCTCGAAGGTGATGAAGAGTGCAAGGAAAACAAATTATACATCATTGAAAGATCCTACAACAACTTCAACAAAACCCAACGAAACCTTGCGTCAAACCTACGATCGCTATGTTGAGGTAGTTAATGCTTGTAGATCTCTTGGTAAAACTTTAACCGATAAGGAAATCAATATGACTTTCCTATCTCGCTTTAGGTTCTAGATGGGTAAATAAGGCTACCTCTCTAGAAGACTCCAAAGTATTGGGTACTTGGTCATTAAGTAACTTGTATGCCAATCTTAGAGTCTATGAACTTAAATTAAATCATATTGAAGAGATAGAAGGAAAAACCAAATCGCTTTCTATGTCAGTAGTGGAACATGAGGAGAAACCATCTACATCCAACCAAACCGCTGATCCTTCTATATCAACCTCATCACTCATCGAGATGGATGACGATGATTTTGCCATGTTTGTGAAAAGATTCCAAAAATTTAGAAAATCCTCAAAACCTTTCACAAAATCATTTTCAAAAGGCAAACCTCCAGCAACATTTTCTAGGGTCAGATACAAAGAAGAAGAGTGACTTGGTATGCTACAACCGTAGAGGAAACCTGGTCACTTTGCATCTGAGTGTCCACAGCCTAAATATGAATATATGAAAAAGAAAACTTTTCCTTCGAAATTTTCTCATCGTAAGGGAATGGTTGCTGAGGAGGAAGAGAATTCCAAGGAATTAGCAACTTGGATTGAAACAGATTCTGAGGATGAAAGTGACGGTGAAACCGAAGAGGTTAACCTCTGCTTAGTTGCAGACGCTTCTGATGACTCGCATTCGAATCATTTGAGTTGCATGATATGGAGGAAAAGGAGGTTTTTGCAAAACTTCCAAATTATAAATTGGATGATGATATTAAACTTACTCCTAGCGTTAAGATAGGAAATTGTTCGTACTCACGTCCCATTTTCTCATCTAAAACTGCTCCACCTTCAAAAGCTATTCCAAAGAAAATTTTGAAAAAGGTGGTGGAAGAGGTTTCTCCCATGGAACATGAAAAGATGTTCAAGGAAGCTGAAATGGTAATCCATCAATTCTCTAATCTTAAGAAAGCCTTAAGCTTAGCTCATGATGAACTTAATCTGTACAAGACGGAGAAAACTGTGATGAGGTCTGAAATTTCAAATCTTAAGGACCAAATCAGAAGTATGACTCCTCTTGCTGATCAAAACCGCATCCTTGAAACTAAGGTTGCTGCACTTCAACTCAGGAATGATGACTTGGTAACCCAAATCGACGATCGCCAAAAGATTATTGATTCGTGGCTCAAGTCTCAATCCACCAAGGATAAAATCTTGGAATTCCAAGTTCCTCCTGGAACTAAGGATGGTCTAGGGTTTGGATCTGAGGAAGAGGAGAAGTGTGCATCCTCGAGTGAAAAGGATGAGGAATTTCCTGAACTAACTAAAGAAATTCCCAAGGAGAAGCATGCTAAGGGTAAGGGTAAAGCAAGACAAGTAAATTATGTCTACCCTAAAGGAAAGCAATATGGGAAGAATTCTGTGTTAAAACCTAAGAATTCTGTGGAAGCACCTGAAGAGGAAATGGCTTATGGAATTGGAAGAATCCCTGCTCCAACCGCTTCTGGTGGAAAAGGCGGTTCTGCTAACTCCAGGTCTGACCGCGCTTCTTCTTCGACCGCTCCTCCTGCCTTCAAAAGCAAGAATAGCGTTCCCAGGAAATACGTGGTCAAACCAAAGCCTGTTCCCTTTATTTCAGCTGGACTCTTAGCTGGAACCGCACCTCCCAAACCGCTTCCTTGTCCCAAACCGCATGGAACTCCTAAGAAGAGTAAGGAGTTAGTAAAACCTCATGATGCTTGTAGTTTTTATAAATGTTCTGTGTGATGGTTTAGGTCACAAGGCCGCAATGCCTTTTGCGGTTCACACCCAATGCCAGGAAGAGCAAACCTCCTTCTCAAACAGTGTGGGTCGTAAAGGGTTGCTAACTTCAGACCCAAGGAATAAAGGGGGACCTCGTTCTTAATGTTTACATTTCAGTCCTCTCGCTTCATGGCCGGTCACTCCAAGGATAATGAATGGTATCTTGACAAGTGGTCGCCAAGACATATGACTGGAGATAGATCATTGCTTGAAGATGTCGTTGAAGCAAGTGGTCCATCTGTAACCTTTGGTGACAACAACAAAGGCAAGACCATTGGATATGGTGTGATAAGGAGAGGAAACCTAACCATTGAGAAGGTTTCACTTGTTGATGGACTCAAGCACAACCTCCTTTCAATTTCTCAATTTTGCGACAAAGGAATGCTTTGCAACTTCACGTCATCAAACTGCTTTATCAAAGATAGCATTTCCGCGTCACCCTACTCACAGGGATTCGTATGAGTAATATTTACATTATTGATCTAAATTCTGCATGTAGTATTACTAATCTCTGTTTTGTAGCTAAGAATGTGAGCAAAAATAGTTGGCTATGGCACAAGAGGTTAAGCCACTTGAACTTCAAGTATCTTGCAAAGATTGGTAGGGAAAACCTCGTTCGTGGGTTACCCAAAGTGGCTGACCACCATCTAGAGAAATGCAGTGCATGCCATGGTAAGCAGTCCGCGTCGTCTTTCACCAAAGCAAGACCGCTCCATCAACTTCAAGATGCTTACAATCTGCTTCACATTGATTTGTTTGGACCTGTAACCACTGCCAGCATTGGAGGAAATAGATATACCTTAGTGGTGGTGGATGATTACTCAAGATATACGTGGGTTGAGATGATGATTTCCAAAGATGATTGTTATGAGATTCTCACCGCACTTTTTAGACGGCTCCAAACTCAAAAAGAAGATGACATCGTTAGTGTTCGATCGTATAATTGAACAGAATTTAAGAACAACGGTGTTGCTCAAGATTGTGATGACCATGGGATTGATCACAATTTTTCCACACTGGTGTTCCACAACAAAATGGGATTGTGGAAAGGAAGAATAGGACGTTGATTGAGGCCGGAAAGACAATGATATCTCAAGCGAAGCTACCTCGCATTTTTGGGCCGAAGCAATCAATACCGCATGCTTCACTCAAAACCGCTCCTCATCAACAAAACCTATAACAAGACTCCCTATGAGCTTTGGCGAGGAAGAACCCCCAACATTGCATTCTTCAAAATCTTTGGCTGCAAATGCTTTGTCCTCTACAACGGAAGAGAAAATAGAGGTAAATTCGGAGCCAAGGCCGATGAAGGTATTTTTGTTGGGTATGCTAAACATTCTAAAGCTTTTCGTGTTTTCAATAAAACTAGTTTAAAAATAGTAGAGTCTCGTCCATGTTACTTTTGATGAGCATTCTCTCCTTGAGCCACATTTGGCTCCAAATGTTGCCGATGATTTTGTTGAGCATAATGAACCAGGTGATCCATCTCAAACCGCACCCGAACCTCAACCGCAAAATCCAAGCACCCTCAACCGAAATTCCCCAAAACCGCAATTTTGAAACCGCACCCGAAGATCCCTCTCCATGCAACCGCAAGGGAAGATGAAGTTAGGAATTCCCCTATCCAGCCTTATAGAACCTCTTTGTCAACTTACATTCCATGACTTCGCTGAAGGATCTAACGATGTTCCAATTGAAGATCTTCAAGAAACCTCACCCAACCAGACTTACCCCTGAGGTTCGTGAAGTCGCTAGCCACCCCTCACAAATGTGATTGGTGATCTGTTTTCCTGTTCAAACAAGGAGATCGAATTATGACGAGCATACCTCTCTTTTATCTCAAGTTGAACCCAAGAAGATTGATGAAGCACTCCAAGATTCCAAGTGGGTTGTTGCTATGCAAGAAGAACTCAACCAGTTTGAAAGATGCAAGGTCTGGACTTTGGTGCCTAGACCTCAGGATCAAGGAGTGATAGGAACTAAGTGGGTATTTAGGAATAAGATGGATGAGAATGGAAGCATCACTAGGAATAAATCAAGGTTGGTAGCACAAGGATATAGGCAAGAAGAAGGAATTGATTATGACGAAACCTTTGCTCCAGCTTGCAAGATTGGAAGCTATCGTAATCTTCTTAGCCTACGCCTCTTTCAAGCATTTCAAGTTATATCAAATGGACGTAAAGAGTGCATTCCTCAACGCGAACCGCAAGAGACCGTGTATGTTGCCCAACCTCCTGGATTTGAAGACTCTAAATTTCCCAATCATGTCTACAAACTCCGAAGCTTTGTATGGACTTAAGCAAGCTCCAAGGGCATGGTATGAGACTCTTTCTAAATTTTTACTAGAAAAAGGATTTAAACGTGGTAAAATCGATACAACTCTTTTTATTGTCAAATATAATGAGCATACTTTACTTGTTCAAATTTATGTCGATGATATTATTTTTGGTTCTACTAATGAGTTACTTTGTAAGCGTTTCGAGAAGCTAATGAAAAGCAAGTTTGAGATGAGCATGATGGGAGAATTAACATTCTTCCTCGGGCTTCAAATCAAGCAATGCGAAGAAGGTATTTTCCTCAGCCAAGCCAAATACACCAAGGAGTTGATAAAGAAGTTTGGATTAGAAAATGCTAAAGCATATGATACTCCTATGGCCACCGGCAATAAGCTAGATAAAGATCTCAAAGGTAAGAAAGTTGATCAGACTTTATATCGAGGTATGATCGGCTCATTACTTTACTTAACTGCTAGTAGGCCCGATATCATGTTTAGTGTCTCGTGTATGTGCTCGCTATCAAGCGCATCCTAGAGAAGCACATCTTATTGCGCCAAGCGTATAATCCGCTATTTATCCGGAACCACTAACCTTGGACTTTGGTATTCCAAAGATTCGAACTTCGATCTTGTAGGTTATTCAGATGCAGATTATGCAGCCTTGTACTATTGACAGGAAAAGCACTAGTGGTACTTGCCATTTCCTCGGGAATAGACTAGTTGCTTGGGCCAGCAAGAAGCAAGCTTCGCTTCAGTGTCAACCACAGAGGCCGAGTATATTGCCGCCGGTAGTTGTTGCCGTCAAATCCTTTGGATGAAGCAAGAAGCTTGGTGGACTATGGAATCCATGAAGGAAATTGTCCTATCATGTGTGACAATACTTCCACAATTTCGCCTCCAACAACCCCGTCATGCATTCCAAGACCAAGCATATAGATATCAAGTATCATTTCCTCAAAGACCATGTGGAGAAGAGGAATATCCATTTAGAGTATGTGGGGACGTACAACCAGATTGCCGATATCCTCACAAAAGCTCTTGACTCCAAGAGATTTTCTTTTCTCGTAGGAGAAATGGGTATGCTTGAACTTAAATAAATTCCATACTCTTTATATGCTAACTTGTTTGTTGAGATTAGGTTGAAATTCCTTTGGAATCAAACCGCCTCGTTGAAACCGCCCATTCCAAAACCGCAAGGCCCCAACCGCCCGCATACAACCGCAAGTTCCAAACCGCTCATGCAGCCCGACCGCTTGGATCAAAACCGCGTTTCAACATGAAGTAATCTCTGTCTATTTTTATTGCTTATCTTTATTAAAAAAAAAAAAAAAAAAAAAAAAAAACTGTTCAAATTCTTTATTTATCTTTAATTTTTATTTTGACATAAGGGTATTTTTGCAAATATTTTCCCTCAAATATTTAAATTTTAGAGCATTTAATGCTAAGGGGACATGAGCATTTAAAGCCCTCATGTCGGCCGTCATAGAGAGATGTGCAGAGGTGAAAGGGTGTAATGTATGGTTTAATTCAATCATTCTTTCGACCAACCGCTCCACCCCTTCACCCTATATAAACCTTGTTTGGTGAAACAAAAACCTTTTCTCGCAAAACTCTCTCGCAACCGTACCCTTCTACCAACTCTCTCACTCTCTCTCTAAAACCCTTTACAAACTCCCATTTTCAAAACCTTTATCTGTCAATGGCTTCTACTTCAAAACCTTCAACTTCAAAACGTCAAAGAGCTTCCCATATTCCAAAGGGACCCAAGAAACCTATCTTGGAAATGGTAAACAACTTCTAAACCCTAATCTTTAAATCTCTTCAAAATCTGCCATGGATGAACTAGCATAAACTGTTCATATTCCTCATTCATACTTTGGTTGATTTTGATCTCATTTCTTACTCATTTTAGCTGATAATTGTTGGGTTTTGATCGGTTTTATGCATGGATTCTAAATATGTAATCTATTTCATGATCAATCCATGCTAAGAACACCTATTTTGT
Source organism: Adenophora triphylla var. japonica (assembly GCA_022495995.1). Lineage (NCBI taxonomy): Eukaryota > Viridiplantae > Streptophyta > Magnoliopsida > Asterales > Campanulaceae > Adenophora > Adenophora triphylla. Next base: position 146,944 of record JAFEMH010003133.1, read on the forward strand.
GATTTTCAGTTTATAAGTTTCGAACACCCACTTTTGATTTTTGTTGATTATGAATGATTCTGGGTAAAGGTTGTAATTTTAATGATATATTGTTAATCCCCTTCCCAATGTGATCATTTTGATATGTTATTTGTTGATTTTGGTTAAGTTTTGAAAATCTCTGTTCTTGGTGTTCATGAATGTTCTTCGTGTTCTTCATGAAACCCATGAATTTTTCTTGAAAAATCACATATTTTGGATACCTTCAATCTGCATAGTGTTTTTCAACACTTAGAAAAATTTTCAACTTTTTCGCATTTTAGGATTTCCTTTTGGTTTGAAACCGCTTGTATGCAACCGCTTATGTATCACTGTTTCAAACCGCTCCTCTAATTGAACCGCATGCTCTAAAAACCGCACTTTTCAAATTACTTTGAAACCGCATGCTGTTTTATCTCCTTTCTTATTTTTGAGAATTTACTAAAGTATATAGGCTGGACACCATAAAATTCCTCTCTAAGCACCGCTTGCAGTGTGGGATAAAATTGGATTACAATGCCACGTACTTAAGTAATACTTGTTCTCAAAACTCCTCATTTTTCTTTAGTATTCATAAATTACTTGTGGTTAGAAATCTTCATTTTCAAAACCGCACCTAGGCTAAACCGCCTGGTGCCCAAACCGCTTGTAACTTATGAATACAAAAATGGATCTAACACTTGATAATTTCTTTGTAGGATCCTACTACTTTCCTTCCAGGTTGGGAAGTAAATGAGGAAGAGCTCAAATCTCGATGCTCTAGGAAGGGAGTTGCCGAGGAAGCTCGAGTATCCGGCATCCTACCGCTGTTCACAAAGAAGCGTAATTTCATTGTGCCATCTATTGTGGACCAGCTTCTTCTCAACCGCGAAGAAGGATTCCGTAATTCTTGATGAAGGCCAAAGAGTTTCCCGCCCGACCGCCGTTATAGAAGGACGAAGCTCTCCATTGACTACATTGACATCGAAGGCTTTTCGCATTCAATGTTGTTGGAGCCCCTATAGAGGTTGATCAAGTCATTCAGACAATGCCGCTCTAGCAACCGCCAAAGTTGGTACCTTATCCAAGAAATACAAGAAGATTGCTAGGAAGGATTTTGGTGAACCGATGAGCCACATTGGTCATCTTGTTGGGAGGACAGATCATGGGAAGACTCGGGAATCATAATAACTTCACTTCCCAACAATGGATATATAGTTCTGCCATATTCATGGAGATCAAGCCGCACTGCCAAGGATCCTGTTCTTGGAAATTAAGAATGTTGTTGAGACCTACTGTGCCAAGGTCAAAGGTGAAGCTCGAGGTGGAGACCATTCGGCGGGATCATAACCGCACTTTTGATGGACTATGAGCATGTTGATGATTTGGTCACTAAGAATCCCGAACTGGTGGTGGATTGTTCCTTTGATTCTCTGGGATTGCTTGCTTGTCATACCTTCGGATATGCCAATGGAGATGCATTATACAAATCTTTGTATGATGCGAGATACCTACCCTAAGAAGGAACCATATGAGTTGAGAGATCCCTCAACCGCTCCAAAGGCTAAAGGAGCCAAGCGGTCCAGAAGCCCCAAGCAAGAGCCGAACCGCTTCCCAAGAGGACCAAAACCGCTCCAAAGCATCCAAACCGCCTATTGCCGATGATGGAGCCGGTACAAGCAAAGGAACGAAGAAATCCAAGAAGCTCGAACCCGAGAATTTTTCCTTGGTGGATGAAGATGATGAGGAAGAAGAAGAAGATCCAAGTATTCCTAACTAGGTGAAGAAAGCCAAGAAAGCCAAAGATGTTATGGCCGACTTATCGTGGAAGAGCGGATGAAGTTGTTGGAAGAGCATTGCTAGTTTGGCCGGGGAGCGAGTACGAAATATCGTGCCAAGGGCAAAACTCCTAAAGATGGAACCGCCTCACCCAATGAACCGCATCCGTAATCTCAACCGCCCCCAACCAATCAAACCGCTCCTACCCAATCACCAATCCAATCTCCCGTCCAATCACCTCATATATCCCCTTCCAAATCCCCATCAAAATCCAAATCAATAACTCCTTCCCCCAAGAAAACCGCACCAATTCAGGGGGAGAAACCCAAGAGAATGAAGATGGCTGCTAGAAAGAGAACTCCTAAGAAATTCAAACCTGTCCAACCATCACCCTCTCCCTCACCTCCTAAAAATTCCCCTATTCCATCTCCTCAAAATTCCTCTCCTCAGTCACCTCCTCAAGACTCTCCTTCACTTTCCAACAGACATTCCCTTTCCCCATTATCCTCTCAATCACCTTACAACTCACCCCAACACTCCCATTCCATAAATTCCCAACACTCTAACCCAACTCCTACCAGATCCCAAGCCTATCAACAAAGGCAGTCTATGCCCTATGCTGGACATGCAACATCCAAATCCATCAGAGAAGATCCAACCCCAACCAATTCTCCAATTCAAAACCGCTCCCATTCCCCTACACCAAACCGCTCCAAATCAAATACCCCTTCAAAATCCCCAACTCCACAAAACTCACCCAACCGCCATATATCCCCTCCTCCATTTATACCTCCCCAAACCCAAACCACTCCTGAAACCATTCCAACCCAACCGCCTCCCATATTCACAACCGCTTCTACCTCAACCGCACCTCCTTCTGACTATTCCCAAATCCTTCAAACCCTTTCCCTCATTCAAAGCCAACTCCTAATAAACCAAGGTCATGTCATTAAGCTGACCGCTTCCAATGACATCCTAACCGCTTCCAATGCTTCCCTCCAAACCTCTCTCTCAAATCTCTCTGAGTCAAACCTTGTTCTTCATGCCAAGGTAGAGTCTCAATCCCTGGAGATGGCAACCCTTAAATCAACATTGCTTGATGCCATTAAGGGGGAGAGATCTACAGCAAACCCTCCATCCTCCTCAACTGCTCCTGATGATCAAACCGCGTCTCTTATCAAAACCGCTGTTGAAGAAGGATTGGTCAAAGCCTTGAGTGATATTCAAGAGAAGGTCTGCAATTCCATTGAGAAAGACCTTGGGGATCTGACCTCAAAACTTGTTTCCACCTTAAACTCCAGACCGCAAATGGCACAGATTGTCCAAACCGCCTTGAATTCCCTCAGAGAAGATGTTCTGGAGCAAATTGATATATTCAAGGTGGACTCCAAGGTAAATCTGGAATGTGTTGGAGATGCCTCAATGGCAAAGCTGAATGAGATTCAGGATGAATTTAACAGCCGCCTGGACAACCTGAAGGCTGGATTCATTGCCAAGATTGAAGCTGAAATTCATGACCTGAAAACCTCTCTGAGAGTTACCATTGATCTTGATCCAATGAAGGAAGCTATCCAAGAACAAACCGCTGCTGTGCAGGAGGAGATCCATACTATTTTCAATTCCCTTTATTCATCCCTCCACGTGCAGCTGGATACCATCAGAGACAACCTTATGGAAAACACCAAAGCGGTTGGTGCCACCAATTCTACCTCTGCTCATTCTGTGAATGCCTTAAAGAAGCTTGAAGCTACTCTCACCAGAACCGCAGAGGAAGTTAGAAGACTAAGGAAAGCGTTTGCACCAGACCAATCAAGAGCTGGGCCTAGTGGAGCTGACCATGAAGTGAACAAGCCACCCCAGCAGTAAACCGCTTTTTCCTTGTAATTTTTGGTAAGTTTGGACCGCACTTTCTTTGTATTTTATTTTGTCCAACTTACTTCATTTTTGCTTTTTGTAATCTTGTAATTTCCTTTCATTCCTGTACTTGTAATCATCTTAGGAATTAATGGAAATTGCATCATGGTTCCAAAAACTTTGTTCATTCAAACTGCTTGTTTGTAGAACATTGAAACCGCTTAAAGGTCTTAAACCTCATTCAAAATATTTTTCAACTTAAAAATCACTCTTTTGAATTGATGTTTAAACATTCAGTTTAAACTGCACTTTGAACTTAAACTCATACTTTTTAAGTGCACTGAATGCATTTCTATACTTTCCACATTGTAAGTTTTTCAATCTTTCAAAAGTATAGAAATCTATAGCTTAAGCTAGTGTGTGCATTGACTTGGGACATGACTTACCATGTTAATTCTTATGGACATGTTTTTACCAAGTACAATGATTGCTTTTGCTGTAGTAGGTAATGGCATCAATCAAATAGGGGGAGATTGTTGGGTATGCATATTTTAATCCTCCTATTTTGTATTAGATTTGATTGATACCATAACCTCCTATTTATTTTAAGGACTTTAGGACCCTATGTAATGAAGCTTAGACTTCAATTTTTTAGCTAAGTCCATTTCATAGAATAGGTTAAATTTAGGCTTGAAGACTGGCTCAAGAATCATTGGATTTTAGGATTGCAGTTTCAAGGGTTCCTGAACCGCCTTTTCGTAACCGCTTGGCGTAACCGCCTTTTGCCTTGAGATTCCTCTCATCTCGAAACCGCTTGATCAATCAAGTGCAAACCGCACTTTGGAAATCCTCTTACGGTGGAACCGCCTTTTGTCAAAACCGCTTGCCCCGTAACCGCCCCAATGATTGACTTCTTGAAGTGATCCTTTTATCCCTTGGAATCCACGTCGCAATATTAAATGTCAACCACCATATCTTGTCACGTGACCCAATGTCGAGCGGATCTGAAAAGATCTCATAAAGGTGACAGATGTCCTAACCACCTTGATTGCAAATGAGGTCCGATCGGCTTTACCGCACCAACACTCTAAAGGACAAAAGTGGATATCGGTGGACCAATGGGAAAGCATCAAGTACCGTCCTTGAACAACTGTGTCCAACGGCTATATTTGAGATGCTTGGGTATAAATACCCCAATCTTCACCATTTGAAGATTGCTTGAAAATATTGAGAAATTGCTGTGATCATCGAAGTTGAAGCTCGCCCGAAATTCTTAGTCTTTTGAATCTTCATCTTCATACTTCAAGAAATATTCCCCAGCCCAGAAATCAAGCCTTAACACATTCAAGAATCATTGAGCTCTACATCTCACAGATTTAAAGAGCCTTGATCTTGTTTCTCACACACACACCTCTCTTGTTTAAACACATAGTTTATTCATTTGAGATACACTGGTTATAGTCTAGAATTTGTTCTTCATATAAAAGATTTTATTGTACTTTGTAATCTCTCAAATACTCAATATAAAATCTCTCTTAGAAATCCAAGACTAACCATCTTGGTAGTGGACGTAGATCGTTTATCGATTGAACCACTCCAAATATTGTGTTCTTACTTTCTGCATTTTATTTCTTGTGCTTACTAATTATCTACCTTTCTCTCTGTTTGATCTTATATAGTTATCCTTTATTGTGAAATTGTGTTTGGAGTTAACATAGTCAAACTACACTTTCAGTTTTACAACTGCTCAGAAAATTGCTCTAAAACCGCCTTGCAAAACCGCCTTCTCAAAACCGCATTTTATTAAGTATATTCCGCTGTGCATTTTACAACTCTACTTGCAGTTTCTAATACACTGCAAGAGGTTTTGTAAGCTTAGAGGTTTAGTTTTAAATTGAGGGCGAAAATTTTAAAACAGCTATTCACCCCCCCCCCCCTCTAGCTGTATTTTCACCCTTGTTGCCACCTTTGGGACCAACACAAGCCATGTGATCTAAATTGCCTAATAACTTCACTTAGGACATTTATTTCACAGCACAAAATATGGGAGGTGGGATAATAACTTCCCGAAAAATCTTGGTTGCCCGCCACCAATGTTTAAGTAAATCTAATAACTCGGTAGCTATCGACCAATCATACTCACTAATTTGGTAGTCCATTTGATGACTAGAAAAGTATTCCGTGAGTACCACCTTATATTCGACAACTTTGTTCAACATTTTATATGTTGAGTTTCACTTAATATACTCGGCCACTTGAGTTTTCTTGTATTTTATGTTATAAGTGGCGCATAAATCGGTATAAATTTTCAACCTTGGTCCGGAATTTTTTATAACATGGGAGGCCGTGTTGATGCTATTGGTGACAGACTTTAGTGAGTGGATCAAATCTTGGACACATAGATTAACAATGTGGCATGACCTAACATGAAACAAAGCGCCATCTAGGAGAGAATTAAGAGCTTGTATCAACATTGTGGCGGTTAGGGTATTGTAAGTCGCATTATCAAAGGATATTGTTGTAGACACCCCATTCTGAACCTATAATTACATGATTACACTACTCTTTGTCTCTCTTTTGTGTTTCGATGAAAGCATATCAGTTTCGTCATGTTTCGTTAAGTTTCCAACTAACGTCGTTAGCTTTGGGACCTAACTGACTAACGGAATAACTGAAGAGGACAAAATGGTCATCAGACTAGTTGTCCCGCGCGGATTAGGCGTGTCTCCCGCGAGACAACCCCTCTGCAGGATGTGCAGAATCACTTTCCTTCTCTGTTTCAACATTTTTTCTTGATAAATATCATCTAATCTGGGTCTCTACTGACTAGAGAGTTCTGAGAGCTTCCTTGGGAGGAGTCCTAATCCACTTGAGTCTCCTAAACTTGGTGACCAAGTCATTCATCCACATCTTAAACCCCTATAAATACTTGATGACTTTCAGTATTTCAGGGGTCCTCGATCCCCGATCGAAAACACATAACACACACATTTTGTGGGTTTCTCTCCCTGAAAGATTCCTACAAAATCACCCTAAATTACCTAAAGTTTGTTTATCAACCTTGTTGATCAACAAACATCGAATCCCGAATCAAGGATTGAGGCGAAGCCCTGTCCGCATCAAGATCCGAATCAAGGATTGAGGCGAAGCTCTGTCCGCATCAAGATTCGACTCTAAACTTGAGTCGAAACTCTGTCCGAATCTCTTCTCAAAAGGTAATCATCCTTTAAACTTTCATTTCTCTTCTCAATCTCTCTATTGATTTTAGAGTAGTGTAATCCCATCAAAATGATTAGCCTAAAGTCCCTTCAATTCATGGAGGCGATCTCGAAGCATATAATCCGACATTCTTAATTAATAAATTAATTAGGGTTTATTTATTTCTTATTATTGTTCGTTGAATTGATTAGTAATAACACCCAATTAGCAAGACCAATCTTCATATTGGGTGGAATGGATGCTCCTTGACCTACCTATTTCATAACTTAACCCCCGAACCCTTGAATCTCTTGAAAATATCAAAAAAGGTTTTTCTTATTGTTTTCCATCAATAAATAATAAGTGGCGACTCCAAAATGTAAAATAATTCACCATCGCTACAGTGGCGACTCCGCTGGGGACAATTAATTAAGAGGGTTAGACTTGCGTTACAATTGGGTGTTATTAATCTTTTCAATATTTTAATTAAAATCAGATTTTTCTGGATTTTTTGAAATTTTTCTGTACTGTTTTTGTCAAAAAAAAAAATTACTGTCAGATAGCTTGTCCAGCGAGGGACAAAGTTGTCCCGCGCGAGACATTGTTACGGCTAAATCATTGTTGCGGCTGAATCAGAATCCAACTTGGTTATTTGTTGACTTTGCTTTACAGGTGGACCAAAAAAAAAGCCTTTGCATGGCAGTTGACTCTTATTTCAAGTTTGACCACATATATATATATATATATATATATATATATATATATATATATATATATATATATATATATATATATATATATGTGTGTGTGTGTGTGTGTGTGTGTGTGTGTGTGTGTATAAAAAAAAACAACTTGCAGAAAAGTTTTAAAATTTCAGAAAAAATCAAAATAAATGTTATTTCTATTTTTCTTGTGTTAACTTTATTTTATAGGGTAGAATTAATTATTAATTACTTGAACTATATACTTGCGTGAGATTGAATTATTTTAATTTTTACCGGTAATCAGTTGACTCGGGCTTTATAATTAATTAATTTAATTCTTTCTCTCTCTCTCTCTCTCTTTCTCTCTCTCTCTCTCTCATTTAAGTGGAACTACGACGGCCTGAGTCTCCCTAAATTGGGAGAAACGTAGGCAACCACTTGGTTCGGTCATTATCTGTTTTTCTTTTCTTTTTCAAAAAAAAAATCTCTACTTTTCTCTGTCCCTTAGATGGACTCTCACACACGCGCACTCATGCTATATCTGTCATTGCATTATAAACCCTTGATAAACCCGGGACCCACACTAAGGACAGATGACGGTAACCACCTAGTCGCCGGTCTCTCCAAAGTTGGATCATCCCACTCCGCGTATTCAATCCACCTAGATTGTCATATCGCGGGGAGCCTAGCCTTTCAGCCCTGCATCGCCACATATCATGTAGTATATTTTCTAGGAACACTCTGTGACCGGTCGGTTTTGACTCGATAATCTTTCTTGTCTTTGACCAAAATAAAGTTATGTGAAATTGACCATAAAGAAGGACTCGGAAATGTCCCTTCGGCAAAAAGAAAAAGTCTCTTCGAAATGACCCTTTCGGAAGACCCTTTAAAGAAAAAAAAATCCTTCTTGAAAAATGATTTTACATGGCTTTATTTTACAAAGAATGGTCAATTACTGAGTCCCTAGGTTTGGTTGGAATTACGTATACCTGTAAGATTCACCTAGGATACTAGATAGAAAACGGATTTTGTCCGTCCGACCATGAATTTAGGAAATAAAAAGAAAAAAAATCCATATCTCCGAATGGTTGTCTCGTGCGAGACGACCTTGTCTCGCACGAGACTTTATTTGCAGAATGTGTGTTTGTGATTGATAATCAATGTGCGCTCCCTCCTTGAGTCAAGACTGTTCCTAATAAAAAATAAAACTTCGAAAAAAATCGCTCGTGAGGTAATTTTAATCATCATCCTTTTCTTCATCTAGGATCGTTTGGGGCTAATATTATAAAAGGCGTTTCGTTGGGATATCTCTAATTCATCTCTAAGGTCGTCAAGCTCCCTTACCTCTCCAACGGTAGCATTTCAATTTTTTCCGACATGATGAATCCCGAAGCACCCAAGAAGAAAATTGAGGATCAAAGGACTCTATATGAGGAAATGCTACAAGCCCAAGTCGATGAAATAAAGGCCCAATTAGAACTTGAAAGGAGAATCCAAGCCGGGGAAATGAAAGCCATGGTTGACGAACTCCGAGCCATGAAACTAAAATTGGCCGAATTAAGCTCAAAGAAGAAAGAGAATGGGACCTCTTTCGATGATGAAGTATCATACACTAAGAAGGCTAAAAGCCACCGTAAGCACAAGAAAAAGGTGTATGAGTCTAGCTCATCATCTTCCTCCTCCGATGACGAAAGCCAAACTTTCAAGAAGGAAAGTAAGGAGGAAAATAGAAAGGCAAGTGAACCCCTTACCATGGCAATGCTAGAAAAGAAACTTGCATCCCTCGATATGAGCAAGGGAGCCTCGCTCTCTATTGACTATGACACCCTTCGTCAATCCATGTCAAAGCTTTCTTGAAAGTACAAGACACCCGACATTGCAAAATTCAGTGGTGCTACTTGTCCAAAAACTCATCTGAAAACTTACTCTTGGGCCATGCTACCTATGGGTGTTTGTTGGGTATGCATATTTTAACCCTCCTATTTTAACTTAGATTTGATTATACCATAACCTCCTCTCTATTTTAAGGACTTTAGGACCCTATGTAATGAAGCTTAGACTTCAATTTTTTAGCTAAGTCCATTTTATAGAATAGGTTAAATTTAGGCTTGAAGACTGGCACAAGACTCATTGGATCTAAGGATACAGTTCAGAGTTTCAGACCACCTTGTCTAAACCGCCAAAGCAGAACCGCTCCAAGGAACCGCTGGGTGGAATATTGTCTGAAACCGCTCCATTGAACTCCTAAGTGCAAATTGCCTTTGAACCGCTTCATGCAACTGCATTGCAGTTTTATCTTGGAATTAGCCCTTATGGATCCTCCTCTGGTGAACCGCTTGCACACCAGAACCGCTCCAATGATTGGAGACTTGAAGTGAACCACTTTTTACCGTTGGAATCCACGTCAGTAATATCAAATGTCAACCACCATATCTTGTCACGTGACTACTTTTCAGATAAGATCTGCAAGGATCTTGAAAAGGTGACAGATGTCCTAACCACCTTGATTGCAGCTGAGGTCTGATCAGCTTTACCTGCAACAACAGTTCCTAAGAACAAAAGTGGTTGCTGTGGACCAATGGGAAAGCATCAAGTACTGTCCTTGCAACAGATGTGTCCAACGGCTATATCTTGGATGCTTGGGTATAAATACCCCTAATCTTCACCACTTGAAGATTGCTTGGGAAAATTAAAAGTGCTGTGTTCATAGAAGCTGAAGCTCTGCCCAAAATTCTAAGTCCTTTGAATCTTCATCTTCCAACTTCAAGAAATATATCCCAGCCCAGAAATCAAGCCTTATACACATCAAGAATCATTGTGCTCTACATCTCAAAGATTTAAAGAGCTTTGATCTTGAACACACACACACACACCTCACTTGTTTAATCCCATGGATTAATCATTTGAGATACACTGGTTATAGTTGTTGGGTATGCATATTTTAACCCTCCTATTTTAGATTAGATTTGATTGATACCATAACCTCCTGTCTGTTTTAAGGACTTTAGAACCCTATGTAATGAAGTTTAGACTTCAATTTTTTAGCTAAGTCCATTTTATAGAATAGGTTAAATTTAGGCTTGAAGACTGGCACAAGACTCTTTGGATTTGAGAGTTGCAGTTCAGAAGTTTCAAACCGCACTTCCAACCGCCCTAGCAAAACCGCTTGTAGAAATTGCTTGGTGGAATTCCTTGTTTGAAACTACCTTTGAACAACTGTAGTGCAACTACACCTGTGAACCGCACTTGTGCAGTTCCAAATTATTGACCGCACTCTGCAAACTCACTGGTGTTACCAACCGCTCTTATCAAACCGCATATACACCAGAACCGCCCCAATGATTGAGACTTGAAGTGAACCACCTTTTGTCATTGCAATCCACATCAGCAATATCCAAAGTCAACCACCATATCTTGTCACGTGATTCAATGTCAGAGAAGATCTGCAAGGATCTTGAAAAAGTGACAGGTGTCCAAACCTCATTGCTTGCAGCTGAAGCCTGATCAGCTTTATAGCAACTGCTGTACCAAAGGACAAAAGTGGTTGCTGTGGACCAATGAGAATGCATCAAGTACTGTCCTTGCAACAGCTGTGTCCAATGGCTAGTTCCTTGATGCTTGGTGATAAGTGACTATTATATAGTCATTTATCCTTATTTTTATATACTTTTTATTGCATAAATCATCATTTCTCATTTCATTTTATATACTTTTTAGTTCCTTTTCCTTATTTTCTAGATTTTACGCTTTTGGTATTTTTCTTGCTTTTTAAGACAGGTTTTAGGTTCATTTTTATCAAAAGGATACTTGGACACTTCAAGGCAAAAGACTTTGGAGAGCACCAACCAAATCAAGCACACAAAGTTAAAATTCAGACAGAGCGGCCGTGCAGCAAAGATGGAGCGGCCGTGCACTTGGCCTTTTTCAGGCCATTTTTGGCCCTAAATTATAGAGTGGCCGTGTCTTGAAGAGGGAGCGCCCGTGTCATCTTATGGAGCGGCCGTGCAGCTTATTTAGGAGCGGCCGTGCGAAGTGTCAAGACTTAAATTCAAATCTGGCGCCAAGGGTCACACGGCCGTGCAACTTCCTTGACGCGGCCGTGCAAAACGCGACGCACGTAAAGGCACCTTTTGGTTGCACCTGATTGAAGAGTTCCCTCCTTTTTATAAATAGGACCCTAGTGATCAGTCTTAGACACGAATTATTAGAGAGAAACTACTGATATTAGATAGATAGAAAACACAAATACTTGTGATAACGATTTCCAAGGAGATTTGAAGATCAAGTCATTATTTTGTTCTTGAAGTCACTTTGGAAGAAGAGCAATAAAAGTGAAGCATTATTTCCAGCATTTGTTCATCATAAGTCTTTCTTACTCAATCTCTTATTTTAATTGCTTATATATTATAAATGGCTTGTGAGTAATCCCCCATATTCTTGGGGTTGGATCATCTAAAAATGATTAGTCTTGTCTTCTTTCTTCATCTAAAACAATCTCTTTATATTATTCTCTAAATGCCTTACTTATTGGCGATATCCAATTTGTATGATTCAGTCAATTGAGAGAAGTACCTAGCGGAGAATCTCAATTGACGGAACCATATAAAGAAACTAGGTTTATTGATCACGAGAGTAGTTCAATGGCCTAGGGATGTTCCTTTAATGGAAAGTATGTTGACTTCCGTCCTTAATGGATTCTTACTAATTATGGTCAGCTAGAGATAAGCCGGAATGCCCGTTTGTGACAGGGCGGGGGCAAACATAAACGGATTTCTCAAACAGTTAGGACATAATTAGTGAAGAATACAAACGCTATTGTCCTAGCCCGAAATAGCGTAGGCCTAACATACCATCCTTGCTTTTTATGAAAACCTTTTATTTCTAAGACAATGACAATTTGATGAATAAGAATATGTGTATGATTTCCAATCCCAAGAATGCTTCGTTTTATAAGATTTAAATTAAAAGTATTTTCGTTTTATGATCTCTCTATTATTCTAAAAACAAATTTTATCTACCCCCAATCCTTTCTATATTTTCTAAAAGACAAAAATATCCCTTAAGTAAACCCCGTCTCGTGGGATCGACTCGTACTTGCACCCGCTATATTACAATAGCCCGTGCGCTTGCGGATATAAAATAAACCGTTAGGTTTCGACTCTAACAAGTTTTTGGCGCCGTTGTCGGGACAACGGTTTACTTTTTATTTTTGTCTTTACTACAAATTTTTAGTTTTTATTTTGTTTTTACTATTTTGCTTTCCTGTCCTATAACTGCATTACGTTTAATTTTTCTTCAAGTGTTTTTCTTGTAGTTTATGAAACGGTCTCGGACATTTGTTGACAACTTTGATCCGGAACCCGAAAGAAGCTTTCACGAAAGATTAAGAAGATTTAGAGAAACTTTGGATAAACACATGGACGGAGAACCGCAAACACCTGCTAGGACCCTACGGGACTTTGTTAACCCAAGTACCCCGGGAACTAGATCCCCTATTGTTGTGCCGAATGCCGGAGCGGCAAACTTCGAAATAAAGCCGCAATTATTGCACATGGTTATGAATAACCAATACACTGCACCGCTTCGAAGATCCCCATCCGCACATCCAAACATTTCTTGAATATTGTGATACTACACGTATTCAAGGTGTTACGGTGGAAGCAATCCGGATGCGCCTTTTTCCATTTTCACTCAAGGATAAGGCGAACAATGGTTGAATTCGGTCCCCGAATTCATTGACAACATGGGACCAAATTCAAGAAGCATTCCTTGGTCGATTTTTCCCACCAAGCAAGACTGCCCAGATACGAACAAAGATCACTAACTTCTGTCAAACAGATAGTGAAACTTTGTATGATGCATGGGAACGGTTCAAGGAACTTCTCAGAATGTGCCCCCACCACGGGCTTGAAAAGTGGTTGATTGTTCACACCTTCTACAACGGTCTCATTTTCAAAACAAGAGAGACCATTGATGCCACTGCAGGAGGAGCGTTGATGAACAAAGGAGTCGATGAGGCGTACGACCTTATTGAAAACATTGCATTGAACCATTACCAATGGTCAAGCGAGAGGGAGCAGCAACAAGGTACGCCCGGTAAATATAATATTGATGCAGTTACTCTTCTCTCCTCTAAAGTTGACATGCTTTTGAAAAAGTTTGAAAATCTTAATGTCAATCCCATTGCTAGTGTAAATGTGGTATGCGAACTATGTGGGTCTAACTCACATAGTACGGATAATCAAGGAAGTTACTTGACGTTACCTCTAACGATCAAGTGAACTTCGTTAATTCTTTTGGGCAAAAAGGGGGGATGTATTCTAATACATACAATCCCGAGTGGAGGAATCACCCAAATTTTTCCTACAAGAATAAAAACGTTCTTAACCCGCAATCATCTACACAACCTCCGGGATTTGCACCTAAGAATTTCAACAACAATGCAAGTACCTTTCCCCCTAAATCTAAATTAGATCTTATAATGGATTTTGTAGTGGAAAATAAAAATTCCCAAGAAAAGATCAATAATGAATTTAGGGAATGTTTTAAATTGCTAAATGCTAGGTTTGATAACTTGGCAGCGCATAATAAGATGCTAGAAACCCAACAAGCTCAACAGGCTACCCCATTGAATAGACCACAAGGGAGTCTTCCCGGTCAACCTCAAAGGCCAAATGAGCAAGTTAATGTGGTAAAAACTAGGGATGAGCAAGAAAAGAAAAACGAATGCCCTAGAAATAATTACAGTCCAATCCCTCCGATGATTGAGACTAGTTTGGGGACGGAATCCCCTAGAGAAAAAGGCAAGGATTATGATGAATTCCTTGATAACCTAGATGCCATTAATGTTAACAATCCTTATTTTAGAAAAGATGAAGATATGCCTTTAGCCGTTAAACCTTTAAAAAGGTTAATTTTTGAAAAAGAAAGGCTAAAAGAAAATGAGAATGTTATGTTAGCGGAGGAGGTAAGCGCCGTTTTGCAAAATAAAGACCCTCCAAAACTAAAGGATCCAGGTACATTCACCATTCTTTGTTGTGTTGGCACAATAAATATAGATAACGCTGTCCTTGACTTAGGAGCAAGCGTCAGTATAATGCCATTATCGGTTAGCGAGAAGCTTGGTATAGGGGAACTCAGACCCACAACCATAACTCTCCAATTGGCAGACCGATCCGTTCAATACCCCGTTGGTATTATGGAAAATTTGCCTTGTCGAGTAGGGAACTTAATCATCCCTGTCGACTTTGTTATCTTGGATATGGCGGAAGACCATTATATTCCCGTCATCTTAGGAAGGCCATTTCTTGCCACTGCGGGGGCAATCATTGATGTGAAAAATGGCACTTTTTCCCTAAATATAGGGAAAGAAAGGGTCGAATTTAGTATGCATAAGCCAGTTCTCGAAGATCCCTATCTAGAGGCTTATACTCCTAGTGAAGAAGATTGGACCCCAATTGAAGAGACCTACACCCCTAGCGAAGAAAATTGGATTCCTAGTGAAGAAGATTTAATGGGTGAGGAAACAAAATCAAAGGAAGAAATAAAAAATGATCTCATAAATATTGAACCTTTGATTTGCAATGATATTTTAGATATTTCTGCATGTCCCAAAACTAACAATGCAGTGAAAAGGTCAAAAAGAACAAAGACGGAGGTCACTTCGAGTTTTCGAAAGTGCAAAGACTATAGGTCACTTGTTCTACCCAAGAAATCGGGATGGAAGAAATGTCTACCGCAGAAAATACTCATTACCCCGGAAGGATGGCAATGGCAAGTTGTCAATGACAAAAGGCCAACCAAATATCATGCATCTCCTACTACCGGGAAGGGGTCAAGCTAAGGACCTAAAACAAGCATCATCGGGATGGTAACCGATGGATTATTTGTGTCTTATTTTCATTTTATTTTTATTTTTTTTAGTTTTTATATTTGTTTGTGCTAATTTTATTTTATAGGGAAAAAGATTTAAAAATGGTGAAATTTAGTTCGCACGGCCGTGCAGCTCATCTTGGAGCGGCCGTGCAGTTCATATAAAACGCCCTACATTGTACTCCCGAGCAATAATCTCCCCACCATCCGGATAAGAGAACCCGAGACTTGGATATTCCCAAATGCCATTGGAGGAGAAGGCCAAGAAGAAGAAGAAGAAGAGATTCAAGCCCCATTGCCACCCGACTTCTACCAAAGGTTCGATCAAATGTTTGCCCAACAAGGTCAACTACTTGAGCAAAACGCTCAAATCCTTCAACAACTCGGCCAAATGGATGGTCGTATTCAATATGCTCAAGGGAGGATTGACGACATTTACAACTATGGGGCAAACTATTGGGACAACTTTCCACCACCACCACCATTTTAGTAAGTTTTTCCCTTTACCCTCCCGGGATTTGGCATTGTTCCTTGAAACATTGAGGACAATGTTCATTTCAAGTGTGGGGGAGTAAATCTATCCTTTTATTTTTCGCTTGCTTTATTTTTTCGCTTTCTAGTATAGATTTAACTGCTTTCTAGCATAATTTTTCTTTTTTTAACTCAGTTGCATTTTTTTTCTTTTATGCATGTATAATAGTATATAAAAAAAAAAAAATCCCTATGATGATCAAAAATCATTATCTTTATGCTTGCCATTTGCCCTAGTATAAATGCCTTTATTTTTCCTCTCATATTTTCTATACACTTAGAAATCTATAAAAAGGAAAAGTATAAGGGATCTTTTTAGGAAATAATTGAAAGCCTCATAAGTTGGTATAGCACAATATAGAATCTCATCAAGGAAAATGCATTTGATTAGAAAGGAATTCTTTTATGCTTGGTTATATATGCAAATTTTGAATATATTCTTTTAAGATTGTACATTTTTTATCTTTATTAGATATTTATTCCCTTTTTAGAAGCACCTTTTTGTTTGCATCCCTTGAATCACACCCTTTCATAAATTCCATCCTTCCATTTTCAAATCAAGTCAAAGAAAAACACTTCTATCTTATTAATAAAAGAGTGACAATGGTCACCAAACCTTAAAAGCAAAAAGAAACCTATTATCTCCTAAGTAACTCGGGGCACGGCGTTCGCTGCGACGATGATTCCTTGCCAAAACGGAAATAATATCCAAAAGTATTCTTGATCTAAGTATTAGGAACATGGGGCTCGCGACCACAATGTCTCCTACTTGAAAGGATCAAGAATAACTTAGGTCTTTTGCAAAAATATAACACGTACAAAAATAAGATAAATTTGTTTGACTTTGACGAGATTTTTCCACTACCATCACCCATTCTTCACCCTTGTGATTCAAGAATGTAATACAATTCTTCGGAACTTCTAAATTGTGAATAAAATGTCTATACCTTCTCTTGTACATCTTAAAGAAATAAAATTCATCTTTTTCTAAAAAAATCACTCTAAAAAGTGATAGCTTTTTCTACCAAGAAGATTTTTCCTTCTAGCATGCTTTACTTGGTCAAAATTCTATATATGCTATACTAGGTTATTGTCTTGCATTTTATCTCTTTAAAATATCCCTAAAATATTTCTTCCTAAAATAAATTTTTAAAGGTATTCAAAATATGATTAGATAGATAAAAGGCATTATCTACTAGGCATTCAAGGGCTTGCTACTTTATTTCTGAGAGATCAATCATATTTTTCTCCCTCTCCATATTTCATTCTAAGTTTGCTTGGGGACAAGCAAAGGTTTAAGTGTGGGGGAGTTTGATAAGTGACTATTATATAGTCATTTATCCTTATTTTTATATACTTTTTATTGCATAAATCATCATTTCTCATTTCATTTTATATACTTTTTAGTTCCTTTTCCTTATTTTCTAGATTTTACGCTTTTGGTATTTTTCTTGCTTTTTAAGACAGGTTTTAGGTTCATTTTTATCAAAAGGATACTTGGACACTTCAAGGCAAAAGACTTTGGAGAGCACCAACCAAATCAAGCACACAAAGTTAAAATTCAGACAGAGCGGCGTGGTCAAGAAAGATGGAGCAAACGTGCACTTGGCCTTTTTCGTGCCATTTTTGGCCCTAAATTATAGAGTGGCCGTGTCTTGAAGAGGGAGCGCCCGTGTCATCTTATGGAGCGGCCGTGCAGCTTATTTAGGAGCGGCCGTGCGAAGTGTCAAGACTTAAATTCAAATCTGGCGCCAAGGGTCACACGGCCGTGCAACTTCCTTGACGCGGCCGTGCAAAACGCGACTGCAGACGTAAAGGCACCTTTTGGTTGCACCTGATTGAAGAGTTCCCTCCTTTTTATAAATAGGACCCTAGTGATCAGTCTTAGACACGAATTATTAGAGAGAAACTACTGATATTAGATAGATAGAAAACACAAATACTTGTGATAACGATTTCCAAGGAGATTTGAAGATCAAGTCATTATTTTGTTCTTGAAGTCACTTTGGAAGAAGAGCAATAAAAGTGAAGCATTATTTCCAGCATTTGTTCATCATAAGTCTTTCTTACTCAATCTCTTATTTTAATTTCTTATATATTATAAATGGCTTGTGAGTAATCCCCCATATTCTTGGGGTTGGAAACTCAAAAGCATGCTTATTCATCATCTAAAAATGATTAGTCTTGTCTTCTTTCTTCATCTAAAACAATCTCTTTATATTATTCTCTAAATGCCTTACTTATTGGCGATATCCAATTTATATGATTCAGTCAATTGAGAGAAGTACCTAGCGGAGAATCTCAATTGACGGAACCATATAAAGAAACTAGGTTTATTGATCACGAGAGTAGTTCAATGGCCTAGGGATGTTCCTTTAATGGAAAGTATGTTGACTTCCGTCCTTAATAGATTCTTACTAATTATGGTCAGCTAGAGATAAGCCGGAATGCCCGTTTGTGACAGGGCGGGGGCAAACATAAACGGATTTCTCAAACAGTTAGGACATAATTAGTGAAGAATACAAACGCTATTGTCCTAGCCCGAAATAGCGTAGGCCTAACATACCATCCTTGCTTTTTATGAAAACCTTTTATTTCTAAGACAATGACAATTTGATGAATAAGAATATGTGTATGATTTCCAATCCCAAGAATGCTTCGTTTTATAAGATTTAAATTAAAAGTATTTTCTGTTTATGATCTCTCTATTATTCTAAAAACAAATTTTATCTACCCCCCAATCCTTTCTATATTTTCTAAAAGACAAAAATATCCCTTAAGTAAACCCTGTCTCTGTGGGATCGACTCGTACTTGCACCCGCTATATTACAATAGCCCGTGCGCTTGCGGATATAAAATAAACCGTTAGGTTTCGACTCTAACACTTGGGTATAAATACCCCTAATCTTTACCATTTGAAGATTGCTTGAGAAATTTGAAAGTGCTGTGTTCATAAGAAGCTGAAGCTCTGCCCATAAATTATTCAACCCTTTGAATCTTCATCTTCAACCTTCAAGAAATATTTCCTAGCCCAGAAATCAAGCCTTAACACATTCAAGAATCATTGTGCTCTACATCTCAAAGATTTAAAGAGCCTTGTTCTTGTTCTCACACATCACCTCACTTGTTTAATCACATAGATTAATCATTTGAGATACACTGGTTATAGTCTAGGATTTGATCTTCATAGAATAGATTTTAGATTTGAGTATCAATCTTTGTAACTTGTAATCTCTCATACTCAATAGTAAAATCACTCTTGAAAATCCAAGACTAACCATCTTGGTAGTGGACGTAGATCGTATATCGATTGAACCACTCCAAATCACGTGTTCTTATATTTCTATCTCTGTTTGATCTTTATTTAGTTATCCTTTATTGTGAAATAGTGTTTGGAGTTAACGTTGTCAAAACCACACTGCTTTGTAAACCGCACTTACCAACTGCTCTATCAAAACCGCTTTACAAACCGCCTCTATCAAAACCGGTTTGTAACTCTAGTATTCCGTTGTGTATTTTACATTTCTGCTTGCAGTCTATTATCAACTGCAAGAGGTTTTGTAAGCTTAGTGGTTTAGTTTTTAATAGAGGGCGAAAAATTGTTAAACAGCCATTCACCCCCCCTCTAGCTGTATTTTCACCCTTGTTGCCACCTTTGGAACCAACAAGTGGTATCAGAGCTAACACATTTTAAAACCACTATTTTTCAAGCTTAACAGCTTGGGTGCCGATTCAATATGGCAAACTCAAAGACAATGACAACTGCTAACTATTCACACATTCCAATCTTGGACGAAGACCACTTTGACATCTGGAAGTGCCGAATGCTTATTCATTTGGAAACAATTGATGAGATGCTGATGGAGTGCGTAATCAATGGCCCGTTTGTTCCCATGAAGGCCAATACTGATGCAACCACCAATACAGAAACTCCAGAGGTCAAAAATCCAAAAGATGAGTGGTCGGATGAAGAGAAGAGATTAGCTGCCTTGGACAGCAAGGCAAGGCACATCATTTCAGGAACCCTCCCCATCCAACTCTTCAGAAAGTGATGTACCTTATAACCGCAAAGCAGATGTGGGATGCCATAGAGAGCTGCCTCGAAGGTGATAACGAATGCAAGGAAAGCAAATTATATGCTGTTGAAAGATCCTACAACAACTTCAACAGAAAATCCAACGAAACCTTGCGTCAGACCTACGACCGGTATGTTGAGGTAGTTAATTCTTGTAGATCTCTTGGCAAAACTTTAACCGATAAGGAAATCAATATGACTTTCCTAGCTGCTTTAGGTTCTAGATGGGTTAATAAGGCTATCTCTCTAGAAGACTCCAAAGTTTTGAATACTTGGTCGTTAAGTAACTTGTATGCAAATCTTAGAGTCTATGAGCTTAAATTAAATCATATTGAAGAGATTGAAGGGAAAACCAAATCGCTTTCCATGTCCGTAGTGGAACACGAGGAGAAACCATCTACATCCAATCAAACTGCAGATCCTTCCATATCAACCTCATCACTCATCGAAATGGATGATGATGATTTTTCCATATTTGTGAAAAGATTTCAAAAATTTAGAAAATCCTCAAAACCTTTCACAAAAACATTTTCAAAAGGCAAACCTCCTGCAACATTTTCTAAGGCTGCAGATACAAAGAAAAAGAGTGATCTAGTTTGCTACAACTGTAGGAAACCTGGTCACTTTGCATCTGAGTGTCCACAACCCAAATACGAATACATGAAAAAGAAAACTTCTCCAGCGAAATTTTCTCGTCGCAAGGGAATGGTTGCTGAGGAGGAAGAGAATTCCAAGGAATTGGCAACATGGATTGAAACTGATTCTGATGATGGAAGTAACGATGAAACCGAAGAGGTTAATCTCTGCTTAATTGCAGATGCTTCCGATGAGTCAGATACTGAGTCAATCGAGTTGCAAGATATGGAAGAAGAAGAGGTTTCTGCAAAACTTCCAAATTTTAAGTTGGATGAAAATATCAAACTTACTCCTAGCATTAAGATAGGAAATTGCTCGTATTCACGCCCCATTTTTCCTCTTATAAATGCTCCACCTTCAAAAGTAATTCCAAAGAAGAAAATTTTGAAAAAGGTGGTGGAAGAAGTTTCTCCCTCGGAACACGAAAGGATGTTTAAGGAAGCTGAAGTGATGATCCACAAATTCTCTAATCTTAAGAAAGCCTTAAGCTTAGCTAATGATGAGATTTCTCAGTATAAGATGGAGAAAACTGTGAGGAGGTCTAAAATTTCAAATCTTAAGGACCAAATCAAAAGAATGACTCCTCTTGCTGATCAAAACCGCACCCTTAAAACTAAGGTTGCTGCACTTCAACTCCGGAATGATGACCTGGTTACCCAAATCAACGATCTCTAAAAGATTATTGATGGGTGGCTCAAGTCAAAATCCACCGCGGATCAAATCATAGATTCCAAAGTTCCCTCTGGAATTAAGGAAGGTCTAGGATTTGGATCTGATGAAGAGAAGAAGTGTGCATCCTGCAGTGAAAAGGATGAGGAAATTTTGAAACTAACTAAAGAAATTCCTAAGGGGAAGCGTGCAAATGCTAAGGGTAAAGGACAACAAAATTTTAATTTTGTCTACCCAAAGAAGCAATATGGGAAGAACTCTCAGATGAAGGCAAAGGATTCTGAGAGTGTAGCTTCAGAGGAAATGGCTTATGGAATTGGCCGTATCCCTGCTCCAACCGCTTCTGGTGGAACAGGTGGTGCTGGCAACTCCAAGGCTGACCGCGCCTCTTCTTCGACCGCTCCTCCTGCCTTCAAAAGCAAAAAAGAGCGTTCCTAGAAAATACGTGGTCAAGCCAAAGCCAGTTCCCTTTGTTAAGGCTGAAACCGCACCTCCCAAACCGCATGCAACTCCTAAGAAGAGTAAGGAGTTAGTAAAACCTCATAATGCTTGTAGCTTTTATAAATGCTCTGTGTGTGATGGTTTAGGTCACAAGGCTGCAGAATGCCTTTTTCAATTCACATCCAATGCCAGGAAGTGTAAACCTCCTTCTGTCAAACAGGTGTGGGTCTTAAAGGGTTGCTAACTTCAGGATCCAAGGAATAAAGGGGGACCTCGTTCTTAATGTTTACATTTCAGGTCCTCTGCTTAATGGCTGGTCACTCCAAGTATAATGAATGGTATCTTGATAGTGGCTGCTCAAGACATATGACTGGAGATACATCATTACTAGAAGATGTCATTGAAGCAAGTGGTCCGTCTGTAACCTTTGGTGACAACAACAAAGGCAAGACCATTGGATATGGTGTTATAAGGAGAGGAAACCTAACCATTGAAAAGGTTTCTCTTGTTGAAGGACTCAAGCACAACCTCCTTTCAATTTCTCAATTCTGCGACAAAGGAATGCTTTGCATTTTCACGTCATCAAATTGATTTATCAAGGATAGCATTTCCGGAGTCACCTTACTCACAGGGATTCGTAAGAGTAATATTTGCATTATTGATCTAGATTCTGCATGTAGTATTACTAATCTCTGTTTTGTAGCTAAAAATGTGAGCGAAAATAGTTGGCTATGGCACAAGAGGTTGAGCCACTTGAACTTCAAGTATCTTGCAAAGATTGGTAGGGAAAACCTCGTTCATGGTTTACCCAAAGTGGCTGACCACCATCCTGAGAAATGCAGTGCATGCCAGCTTGGTAAGCAATCCGCGTCGTCTTTCACCAGCAAGACCGCTCCGTCAACTTCAAGATGCTTACAACTGCTTCACATAGACTTGTTTGGACCCGTAACCACTGCCAGCATTGGAGGAAGTAGATATACTTTAGTGGTGGTGGATGATTATTCAAGATATACGTGGGTTGAGATGATGATCTCCAAGGATTATTGCTATGATATTCTCACCGCACTTTTTAGACGGCTCCAAACTCAGTAAGAAGACGACATCGTTAGTGTTCGATCAGATAATAGAACAGAATTTAAGAACAACGGTGTTGCTCAGTATTGTGATGACCATGGGATTGATCACAATTTTTCCACTGCTGGTGTTCCACAACAAAATGGGGTTGTGGAAAGGAAGAACAGGACGTTGATTGAGGCTGGAAAGACAATGATATCTGAAGCCAAGCTGCCTCAGTATTTCTGGGCTGAAGCAATCAACACAGCATGCTTCACTCAGAACCGCTCCCTCATCAACAAAACCTATAACAAGACTCCCTATGAGCTTTGGCAAGGAAGAACCCCCAACATTGCATTCTTCAAGATCTTTGGCTGCAAATGCTTTATCCTCTACAACGGAAGAGAAAATAGAGGTAAATTCGGAGCCAAGGCCGATGAAGGTATTTTTGTTGGGTATGCTAAACACTCAAAAGCTTTTCGTGTTTTCAATAAAACTAGTTTAAAAATAGTTGAGTCTGTCCATGTTACTTTCGATGAGCATTCTCTCCTTGAGCCACATTTGGCTCCAAATGTTGCTGATGATTTTGTCGAGCATAATGAAACAGGTGAACCATCTCAAACCGCACCTGAACCTCAACCGCATAATCCAACACCCTCAACTGACATTCCCTCAAACCGCATGTTTGAAATCGCACCTGAAATTCCCATTCCAGATGCAACTCCAAGGGAAGAAGAAGTTGAGAATTCCCCCATCCAGCTTATTGAACCTCTTCGTCAACTTACTTTCCATGACTTCGCTGAAGGACCTAACGATGTTCAAATTGAAGATCTTCAGCAAACCTCAGTCCAACCAGACTTACCCCCGGAGGTTCGTGATGTCAGCAGTCACCCTCTCTCTAATGTGAGAGGTGATCTGTTTTCCGGCGTTCAAACAAGGAGATCGAACTATGATGAACATACTTCCTTATTATCTCAAGTTGAACCCAAGAAGATTGATGAAGCACTCCAAGATTCCAGTTGGGTCGTTGCTATGCAAGAAGAACTCAACCAGTTTGAAAGATGCAAGGTCTGGACATTGGTGCCTAGACCTCAGGATCAAGGAGTGATAGGATCTAAGTGGGTGTTTAGGAATAAGATGGACGAGAATGGAAGCATCACTAGGAATAAAGCAAGGTTGGTTGCACAAGGATATAGGCAAGAAGAAGGAATTGATTATGATGAAACCTTTGCTCCAGTTGGAAGATTGGAAGCTATCAGAATCTTCTTAGCCTACGCCTCTTTCAAGCGTTTCAAGTTATATCAAATGGACGTGAAGAGTGCTTTCCTCAACGGTGAACTGCAAGAGACCGTGTATGTTGCCCAATCGCCTGGATTTGAAGACTCCAAATTTCCCAATCATGTCTACAAACTCCAGAAAGCTTTGTATGGACTTAAGCAAGCTCCAAGAGCATGGTATGAGACTCTTTCTAAATTTTTACTAGAAAAAGGATTTAAACGCGGTAAAATCGATACAACTCTTTTTATTGCCAAATATAATGAGCATACTTTACTTGTTCAAATATATGTCGATGATATTATTTTTGGTTCTACTAATGAGTTACTTTGTAAGCGTTTCGAGAAGCTAATGGAAAGCAAGTTTGAGATGAGCATGATGAGAGAATTAACATTCTTCCTCGGGCTTCAAATCAAGCAATGCGAAGAAGGTATTTTCCTCAGCCAAGCCAAATACACCAAGGAGTTAATAAAGAAGTTTGGATTAGAAAATGCTAAAGCATATGATACTCCAATGGCCACCGGCAATAAGCTAGATAAGGATCTAAAAGGTAAGAAGGTTGATCAAATCCTATATCGAGGTATGATCGGCTCATTACTTTATTTAACTGCTAGTAGGCCCGATATCATGTTTAGTGTCTGTGTATATGCTCGCTACCAAGCAGATCCAAGAGAAGCACATCTAATTGCAGTCAAGCGTATAATCCGCTATTTATCTGGAACCACTAACCTTGGACTTTGGTATTCCAAAGATTCAAACTTTGATCTTGTAGGTTATTCAGATGCAGATTATGCAGCTTGTACCATTGACAGGAAAAGCACTAGTGGTACTTGTCATTTTCTTGGGAATAGACTAGTTGCTTGGGCTAGCAAGAAGCAAGCTTCAGTTTCAGTATCAACCACAGAGGCTGAGTATATTGCTGCTGGTAGTTATTGCTGTCAAATCCTTTGGATGAAGCAGTAGTTGGTGGACTATGGAATTGAAGAAGGAAATTGCCCTATCATGTGTGACAACACTTCAACAATTTCAGTCTCCAACAACCGTGTCATGCATTCCAAGACCAATTATATAGATATCAAGTATCATTTCCTTAAAGACCATGTGGAGAAGATGAATATCCATTTAGAGTACGTGGGGACAGACAACCAGATTGCTGACATCCTCACCAAGGCTCTTGACTCCAAGAGGTTTTCATTCCTTAGAGGAGAAATGGGTATGCTTGAACTTAAATAATTCCATACTTTTTATTTGCTAACTTGTGTTTTGAGTATAGGTTGAAATTCCCATGGAGGATTCAAACCTCACCATTGTTGAACCGCATATGTGTAAACCGCAAGTGGTCAACCGCCTTTGCAGCCAACCGCATGCTGCATTCTGACCGCCTACTCTTTAAACCGCATTCAAAAATTCGTATTTTCAAATTTGTTTTTCTCTTTCTTAGCTTTAAAGAAGCTATGCAGTTTTAAAGGTGTCTTAAACCGCACTGCCACGTGGACTCCAGCTAAGTTCTCTTATTTTCATTTCAGTCCACATTTTGACAAAAGGGCATCTTTGCAAATGTTTTCCCACCTTATTTCAAAATTTAAATGCAATTAATGCAAAGGGAACATTAGCATTAAAAGCTCTCTTGTCAGCCGTCATTGGCAAAGGGAAGAAGATGAAAGGGTGCAACAGAGGAAATGATTTCTTTTATGGGATAATCAAAATGTCTTTTCAACTGTCCTTGTTCTGAAAATTTCCTATAAATAAAAACCAAACACCACAATTTCAACTCTTCCAACTCTGTCAATTCTCTGAGCACTGTCCTTTCTACCAACTCATCTTCTCTCTCTCTGTAAAAACTCAAGACTTCATCTTTAAATCTTCAAAATTTCAATGGCTCCCAAGGCTCCCTTCACTGATATGGTATGAACTTCTTAACTTCATCTCTTTACATTTCTGCTAATTTACTTGAGTTTCTGCCATTGTTAGACCTTGAAGCCTCGAAACCCTTGAATGAATTTTTACTCATAACTGCTTCATTCATTCATCATTTTGAATGATTTCTGTTGGGTTTTGTTCGGATTTGCTTATGGATTCATTATATGTAACTTATTTTATGATCCATCCATGATTTGGGTACTGATTTTGGATTTTTAGTTTAAGCTTTTCGAAAACCTACTTATGTGTTTTTGCTTATTCTTGTTGATTCTGAGCAAAGGTTGAAATTTTACTATGATATTATTCATCCCTTGCTCATTGTGATCATTTTGATATGTTATTTGTTGATTTTGGTGAACTTATGTTAAATCTCTGTTCTTGGTGTTCTTCGTGTTCATCATGTCTTCAACATGACTGTTCATCTGCCTTGTCATAATTTCACATGTTTTGGGTCACTTAATTTTCAAACATGTTTTCCATACTTAGAATATTTTCAATAAATTTTTGAGGATGCACTGTTTTGAACATCAACCGCATGCTATCTAAGTTTGAAACCACATTCATGCAAATCTTTGATTCAAATCGCATTGCCAATTTGAACCGCATGTTGATTTAAAACTGCATGATAAGATGAAACCGCATGTTAACTTGAAACCGCATGTTCAGATCACAACTGCATGACAGTTAACTGCTTATATAAATTCCCTTTGGAACTGCATGCTTAATACTTTTGAGATATTACTTAGTATATAGACACCATAACCTTCCCCTCCAAAACACTGCTTGCATGTGTGGGATAACTTTGGACTACAATGCCACGTACTAGTATAATCTCTTGTATATTTTCTATGTTTCTTCAGTTGTATTCACAATTCACTTGAGGTTTGGAATTCTTCACATTTCCAACCGCATCATTGCCAACCGCTTGGATGCCCAAACCGCATGTGAACTGTGAATCCTTTTATGGATCTAACCTCCTTGTTTCACTTTGTAGGAACCTAGATTTTTCATACCAGGGTATGAGATCATAGAATCTGAGCTTCTGAATGATGCCCTAGGCAGAGAGCTGATAAGAAGATTGAGTGCTTCTGAAATCCTTCCCCTCTTCAACAAGAAGCAATCTTATATCATTCCTTCCTTTGTAGACCAGTTTTATGCAACTGCTGAATCTGGTGAAAGGGAGTTAGCTGATGGAAGTAAGGTCAACTGCTTGGTTGCTGATGTTGAAGGATTCAAAATCTCTATTGATCATCTGGATATTCGAAGCACCTTTGAATTCCATGTTTCTGGTTGCCCTGAGGAGGTCAGTCAAGAATTTGGTTATTGAACCTCCTGCTAAGAAATCTAGGACCGCTTCAGCAAAACCGCTTGCTGCAGGCCCTAACTCTAAAGGAAAGAAGAAGCAGGATCAATTGGATGAGATTGATGAAGAAGTTGAAAATGCTACCATTGCCCCTCTTATCAAGAAGGCCAAGAAAGTCAAATCTGCAACAGCCAACCTTACTGAAGAGGATAAGGCTGCTTTCTATAGGGCCAAGTTAGACAAGTTGGAGAGAAAGGCAGAACTGAGGAAAGCTGCAAAAGGAAAGTCAACTACTCCTGAACCGCATGCCAAAGCCCAACCGCAAGTTCAACCGCATCCTCCTCCTCAAACCCAACCGCCTCCACCTCCAACTCAACCCCCTGTTCAAACTCCTCCTTCCTCACCCATTCAAACTCAAACCACTTCACCAATTCCTACCCAACCGCTTTCTCCTACCAGATCCCAATCCCCCAAACCGCTCTCTCCCTCTCCACCTCCTAGAGATGATACCACTCAGGGGGAGAATCCCAGGAAGAGGAGATTCAAACAGATGGTAAAGAAGTCAACCCCCACCAAAGGGTCAAAACGTTTTCTTCAACGTGTTGCCCAAACCCATGTCAAAATTCCTGGTGAAACTTCTTCTTACTTTGATAAATCCTCCTCTTCTCAATACAATTCCCATTCATCCTCCCATTCTGATCCCCAAACCCCTTTAAACCAAGCCACCTCAAACCCTCGTGCCTTTACTGAATGGACCTCCAAGCCATCAGCAGGCCCAGCTCATTCCACTTCAAGACTTAGGGATCCAACTCCTTCACCTACAAATTCTCCCATACACCAATCATCCCCTCATCAATCAAACCGCACCCAAACAAACACATCTAAATCCCCTTCACCACAAAAATCCCCTTCCACACATACAAACCCAATCACAACCTCTCCTCCAACTTCTACAATTCCTCTACAAACCGCTCCCATCCAAACCACCCCCATCTCAACCACCCCATCTTCAACCGCACCTACATCAACCACCCCAATTTCAACAGCCCCCATCCCTTCCACCCCTATCCCAACCGCATCTATTTCAGTGGCCCCAACTCAAACTCTACCCATTCCAACTTCAATCACCTCACCCTATACAATCCTTGCTACTAGAATCTTCCAAACTCTTTTTACCCAATTGCCTTAAACTGCCCCTCCTACTTTTTCAGAACCACCTCCTGCTTTCACCCACATTCCCTCATTTTCAACCGCCCCTCCTCCCACTGACTACTCCTAGATTCTTTCCACCCTTAACCTCATTCAAAGCCAGCTCCTCATTAACCAGGGTCACATGATCAAGCTGACCGCATCCAATGCAACCCTTGAGGCCTCCAACCGCTCCCTTCAAAAACTTGCTGACACTCAATCCCATCTGATTGCCTCTCAAACCCTTCAAATGGCTGACCATAAAAACTCTTTAAAAAGCTTTGCCCAGAGGCTTGATGCCATTAAGGGGGAGAAGGACTTAGCAAACATTGTCAAATCCTCAGCTGAATCCTGTTCAGAAGGATTTCGAAAGGATCTAGCTGAAGGTATTATTCAAATTCAATCATTTGGAGATTCTGACCTGAAGGAAATGATCTCTCAACTTTCCAACTCCTCCAAAACTGCCCTTTATTCTCTTCAAGCTGAGATTCTCAAAGCCATCAACTCTCAACCGCCTCCTTCTCAAGACTTTCAAACCTCCTTAAATGAGGTTGAAGCAAATGTGCTATCTGAAGTTGATAACATTAAAGCTCAGTTGGAAGTCAAAACAAATTCTCTTGATGATGCCTTGAAGGCCAAGCTAAATGGGATCAGGGATGAGTTCAACGACCGCCTTGAAAATATCAAGATAGGTTTCACCTCAAAACTGGAAGCTACAGTTAATGAGTTGAAATCCTCTATTAAGGTGACTGTTGATCTAGATCCCATGTCTGAAGCTTTATCAAACCAGACTGCAGCAGTTCAAGGGGAGATTCATGTCATGTTCAACTCTTTGAACTCCTCCTTTCATGCCTTAATTGAAGATCTAACTGCTCAAGTCTCAGAAAATTCCAAGGCAGTCAGTGATGCCAATCTTAAGCTTGCATCTCATGAAAATACCTTAGAAAGATTGGTGACCGCTCAAGGAAGGACCGTTGATGAAGTTAGAAGAATTAGAAAAGCATTGAAGACTGAAACCTCTGCATCAAACCAAGCTCATAATCCTGAAGTCAACCAACCGCAGCAGCAGCAGCAAGATCAAGAACCGCACCAGTAATGAACCGCCTCTGCTCTGTAACTCTTTTTGGTAATCTCTTTTGTTTGTTGGACCTCATTCTTTGTATCTTTGTCCAACTTCTTTTTGCTTTTGTAACCTTTGCATTTTTGCCTTTCTACCTTTGTAATTTGTAACCGCAGTGGTAGTAATGAAAAATGCATCATTGGTTCCAAAACCTTGTTCATATCAAACTGCTTGTTTGTAGAACAATGAAACCGCTTATGATCTTAAACCTCATTCAAATATTTTTTAACTTAAAAAACACTCTTTTGAATTGATGTTTAAACATTCAGTTTAAACCGCACTTTAAACTTAAACTCATATCTGTTCAAGTGCACTGAATGCATTTCTATACTTCTCAAGTTGTAATTCTCAATCTTTCAATAGTGTAGAAATCTATAGCTTAAGCTAAGTGTGTGCATTGACTTGGGACATGAATTACCAAGATTAATTCTTATGGACATGTTTTTACCAAGTACAATGTTTGCTTTAGTTATAGTAGGTAATGGCATCAATCAAATAGGGGGAGATTGTTGGGTATGCATATTTTAACCCTTCTATTTTAGATTAGATTTGATTGATACCATAACCTCCTGTCTATTTTAAGGACTTTAGGACCCTATGTATGAAGTTTAGACTTCAATTTTTTAGCTAAGTCCATTTTATAGAATAGGTTAAATTTAGGCTTGAAGACTGGCACAAGACTCATTGGATTTGAGAGTTGCAGTTCAGAAGTTTCAAACCGCACTTCCAACTGCCATAGCAAAACCGCTTGTAGAAATTGCTTGGTGGAATTCCTTGTTTGAAACTACCTTTGAACAACTGTAGTGCAACTACACCTGTGAACCGCACTTGTGCAGTTCCAAATTATTGACCGCACTCTGCAAACTCACTGGTGTTACCAACCGCTCTTATCAAACCGCATATACACCAAAACCGCCCCAATGATTGAGACTTGAAGTGAACCACCTTTTGTCATTGCAATCCACATCAGCAATATCCAAAGTCAACCACCATATCTTGTCACGTGATTCAATGTCAGAGAAGATCTGCAAGGATCTTGAAAAAGTGACAGGTGTCCAAACCTCATTGCTTGCAGCTGAAGCCTGATCAGCTTTATCTGCAAGTGCTGTACCAAAGGACAAAAGTGGTTGCTGTGGACCAATGGGAATGCATCAAGTACTGTCCTTGCAACAGCTGTGTCCAACGGCTAGTTCCTTGATGCTTGGGTATAAATACCCCTAATCTTCACCATTTGAAGATTGCTTGAGAAATTTGAAAGTGCTGTGTTCATAAGAAGCTGAAGCTCTGCCCAGAAATTGTTCAACCCTTTGAATCTTCATCTTCAACCTTCAAGAAATATTTCCTAGCCCAGAAATCAAGCCTTAACACATTCAAGAATCATTGTGCTCTACATCTCAAAGATTTAAAGAGCCTTGTTCTTGTTCTCACACACACACCTCACTTGTTTAATCACATAGATTAATCATTTGAAATACACTGGTTATAGTCTAGGATTTGATCTTCATAAAATAGATTTCAGATTTGAGTATCAATATTTGTAACTTGTAATCTCTCATACTCAATAGTAAAATCACTCTTGAAAATCCAAGACTAACCATCATGGTAGTGGACGTAGATCGTTTATCGATTGAACCACTCCAAATCACGTGTTCTTATATTTCTGCATTTATATTTCTTGTGATTACTAATTATTTATTTCTATCTATGTTTGATCTTTATTTAGTTATCCTTTATTGTGAAATAGTGTTTGGAGTTAACGTTGTCAAAACCACACTGGTTTGTAAACCGCACTTACCAACTGCTCTATCAAAACCGCTTTACAAACCGCCTCTATCAAAACCGGTTTGTAACTCTAGTATTCCGCTGTGCATTTTACATCTCTGCTTGCAGTCTATTATCAACTGCAAGAGGTTTTGTAAGCTTAGTGGTTTAGTTTTTAATAGAGGGCAAAAATTTTTTAAACAGCTATTCACCCCCCTCTAGCTGTATTTTCACCCTTGTTGACACCTTTGGGACCAACAATAGTCTAGGATTTGTTCTTCATAGAAAAGATTTTAAATCTGAGTATTACTCATTGTACTTTGTAATCTCTCATACTCAATATAAAATCTCTCTTAGAAATCCAAGACTAACCATCTTGGTAGTGGACGTAGATCGTTTATCGATTGAACCACTCCAAATATTGTGTTCTTACTTTCTGCATTTATTTTCTTGTGCTTACTGATTATCTATCTTTATCTCTGTTTGATCTTTATTTAGTTATCCATTATTGTGAAATTGTGTTTGGAGTTAACATTGTCAAACCTCACTTTCAGTTTTATAACTGTTCAGAAAACTGTACCAAAACCGCTTTGCAAAACCGCTCCTCAAAACCGCTTGTATCTTCAAATACTCCGCTGTGCATTTTACAAATCTACTTGTAGTTTCTAACACACTGCAAAAGGTTTTGTAAGCTTAGAGGTTTAGTTTTAAAAAGAGGGCAAAAAATTTGTAACAGCTATTGTAGCGTTGTGAGAAAGAAATTCTGATTCTTTTTATTTTTATGAGTCGCCATCTATATTATTTGATTGGAAACATAGAAAAACCATTTGAAAGAGATTTGAGTTCGGGGCTTAGGTTATGAAATGGGTAGGTTTAGAAGGCATCCATTTCACCCAATCCGGAGATCGGTCTTGCTAAAGAAAAGAGAGGTTTTTCAAAAGAAGAAGTCAAAACGAATCCAAATACTACAGATAAAGGTCCATTTGACGAGGTCAAACGGAATGTAGAATCGATTGCTTCGAGACCGTCTCCATGATTTGGAGAGGCTCTAGGCCGATCCTAGATTCTATGGACTTATACCACTCTAACAATCAATTAGAAGGAAGATTAGGAATTACCTTGCGTGAGGTGATTTGGGCAGAGTTTCGACTCAAGTTTAGAGTCGACCCTTCACACGGACAGAGCTTCGCCTTGGTCCTTGATTTGGAGGTTGATGCTTGATTATCAACAAGGTTGACAAACAAACTATGAGGTGAGTTTTAGGGTGATTTTGAGGGATTCTTTCGGGAAAGAAAACGACAAAATGTGTGTGTGTTGTGTAAATTCGCGGTTTGGGATTTTCGACCTCCGACCTCTTGAGCCTTGGAAGTCACCAAGTATTTATAGAGGTTGGATATGAAGAAGTGGAGAGTTAAAACCCTATCGGATGGTTCTAGACCTCCTCTCCCATTGGTTGGCCGGAGAGATAAAGTTTTATCCCGAAAAGAGGTTGAAATCGACGAGGGAAGCGTCGTGCAATCTGCGGAGAGGAGATATCTCGCGCGAGACACGCCATCTCGCGGCGAGATATTGCTCCTGTGGACAGGTTTTGTCCTTTCCTCGTTATCTCGTATGCGGTTTAGTCCCCAAACTAACGGTAGTTAGTCAAAACTTTAACGAAACATGACAAAATGGTGGATTTCTACTTCTTGACTCAAAGCGAGACTTAGAGTGGTATAAGTATGATCCGATGTGTTCAGAATGGGGTGTCTACAGAGCCCCTCGGCGACAAGTCTTATGAAAAAAGTCATGTCGACGATAGAAAAGACATCATTCTGAACATCGGGATGGTCGTGCCGCACGGCTGCCTACGTATCTCTATCGGAGAATCAGACCATAACGTAGTTCGACTCCAAAACACGAAAAGGTTGCTTTAGGTATTTTGAAAATCATTTGAAAATTGCGAAGATTTTATTTTTTGAAAAGGCAAATCCATACTGAGGAATCAAATCAAGACCCAATTCTGAATATACCTGTCTGTCCGAAGATTAGCCTGTCTGGGCTCCGGACCTGCGGGAACTATGTTAGAAAACAAAGGCTTACTTGTCCGGTCCTCTGAATCCTGTTGATTTTTGTGACGATTCGCCTTTCTGGGCTCCGAATTGGGGATGACGATTCACCTGTTTGGGCGTTGAATCGGGATTTTGGTTCGATGATCCACCTGTCTGGGCGTTGGACCGGGCTTTTTGATGACGATCCACCTGTCTGGGCGTTGGACCGAACTTTTTGATGATGATCCACCTGTTTGGGCGTTGGACCGAGCTTTTTGATGATGATCCACCTGTCTGGGCATTGGACCGGGCTTTTTCCTTGATGATTCACCTTTCTGGGCTCTGAATCATGTGGATTGAGTTAATCTTTGGACCACTCGGTTCTCGGGCGACTGGTGCCGTATCGGGCGATCGTGCGCATGTCACGTTTGACTCGTTCCGTGACTTGCGGTACCGGTTTTTCCATGTTTCCTTGCTAGTTTATCATTTCTAAGGGTAAATGTGTCAAAATTTTGAACTTTGACGTTGCGTAGACGCTTATTGTCGAGGACAATTTTGTTCTTTTCCAGAAGGTTTATCTCGCGGCAGGATAAGATATACCGCGCGAGATATGTACTGTCGGGGCATATAAACAGCAGCTCTAGCTCATTTTGAAAATATCCTCTTCAAAATTTCCCTCCCTAGCTCGAGCCAAGGTCGCCTTTTCTGTGATTTTTCGTGGATTTGCTTGGAGATTCTCCCCTCTAATCCATTCTCAATCCCTCCTTCCTCCATAATCCATGGCTCAAGAACAAAGGAACCCGATTTTGGGTAGCTATTTGCTAGGGAAGGATTACCCTCGCGATGATCTTACCTTTGATAGGCACGCCCACATCTCTACCGCTGTCTGGGAGGGCTTGGTAATAACTCTATCTTCACCTCTTGTTTCTTGTATTGCATTGATTTGAATCCCCTTTCCCTTGAATTCAAAAATTCCCTCAATGGCCTTTGTTCATGTTTGTGCTTAGAACTAGGTTCCCCTTGCATGCTTTAATTTTGTGCATTTCTTTGGATGTTTGTTGTTGCATTGTGTGCGTATGAGCCTCCTACACATCATGGATTGTAGGAGAGGTTGATTCGGATTATGATTGACATCCTTGGGCAAGCTTTTCTTGTACGCACGCCAAGTGTTCGATGAAATGCCCCAATGAAAAATTTCTTCTATTTCATTGATTTCTTGACATGGAATGATTTTTAATGTTGCCCTCTCTGTTTTTCCTCTGTTTTGCAGTCGTATAAGCCAATTAAGAACTGTCGTGGGAGTCCGAAAATGGCTAAGGAGGTGTGGGACAAGATCAAGGATCTTGATGGCGTTCGGGATATGGTGGCCCAAACGGGTCTTCTGACTTTTGTTGACAATCTTCGGGGAATAAGGCGGACCCCCCAAGTTCTCCAGGCTATTCGGGAGAGGTGGTGGGACACTACCCACACCATTCACTTGCGCTTCGGGGAAGCGACTATGACCCCGACTGACTTTCTGGCCATCACGGGATTGGAATTTATTGGCGATCCCCTGCCAAAGTTTCCGAATTATAAGCCCCCGAATCCAGCCGCGTGGAGGCAGTTGATTGGTTTCCCCCCTAACAAGGTCAAGGGGTTTGCTGCTGAGTTGACTCCCCTCCGACGTCAGATTGAGGAGTATGCTGAGAAGCCAAATATGCATACTGATCGGTTGGTGAGGGGTGCCCTCTGGTATATCCTTTCTGAGACTATTTTTGCGAACCACTCTTCTACGGCCCGTCTTTCTCTGTTGCGTTTGTTGGTTGATCTGGATGAAGTGAGCGGCTATGACTGGGGCTCAGCGGGACTGGCCTTCTGCTACCACGCCATGGATGAGGCGTGTAGGCATACCAAGGATACTCTGTCGGGGTATTCTTATGCCTGGGAGGTATGCTCTTTGATTACATTTACATTTTACGTACGTATGCTCTATCTCGTGTTCCCTTATTGAATCATTCCCGTTTTCTTGTGCGGATATGGGGCTACACTGTCCTTGGGCTGTATAGGTTTGAGTTGGAGAGCCGGGCCCCTTTGTTTCCGGATATCAGGAGGTGGAGCCACCCGAATCGGACCGTTGATGAGGAGGAGGACCAGGATTGGACTTTGACGGTGGCGGAGGCGCGGGCTATGCTGGACACCTTTGAATACGAGAGACTGGGCCTGTATCCTTGGACCTTGTTAGAGCTGGAGGTGCATCGCGCTTGGGATGCTACCGGGATGCAGAGAGGATCTTTGGCGTCTTTGGAGGGAGACACCATGTATCTTGGTGAGCGGGTCTTCCACGGCATGGCCGGGGTAGACTATCATACGGGGTGCCGGCGGATCCGCCGAGGTCGATGTATCCCACCCACTCTATTCGGAGGATGATTATGCTAGTCTTTTGGTGGGTGATGTGGCGACGGCTTGTGTCATCCCGGGGCCTCTTATGCGGAGTTTACGCCTCGGTTGATGGGTCCCCTCTGGTGGGGGATAGGCGATCACATGCTCGTGGCTCCGCCTGCCACGCTCGGGTTCTTGACCCCTAGCACTTCCTCTCGAGGCTATCGGTTCTCTGCCTTTTGCCCCGGACTACGGCCCTCGAGCTACACGTATATGATGGGGAGCATGCCGATGATGGGGCACATCCCGTCTCCCGATCGGGATTCCCGAGGGTTACCGCCTCCCGGGTGATGTCTCTTCGGTATGTTTCTCGTTTGTCTTGTTTCTCGTATTCGTCCATATAAGTGTATATTTCCGACTTCATCTGAGCATCTTCTTTTCTTTGATTGTCGAGGTCACCATATCCGCGGCCGATTACAACCGTGGAGCGACCAAGATGGGTGGGTTGATGGCTTTGGTGTCGGACTGTCCGAGAGGCATTCCGAGAAGGCTTCTTCGGCGGCCTCGACGGTGGCCTCGGCTATGACCCCTACTTGCGGAGCCAAGAGGTCGAGGAGGGATGGTAGCCCCCCTGGTGGTGATGGCGGAGGTCTTTGGCGGCTCGAGCGACTTGATGGCGTGATCCCCTCCCCTTTTTCTTTATCGATTATCTGTACATATTGGCCGTGTGGGCCCGAGACAATTTTTTTCTTTTTTTCTTTTGTTAGGAACACATAGGTAGCACAAACAATGGTTTTTCTTAATCCCTAATCCTAGGTCTAATTAGTTAGTTAATTAACTTTCTCGACTTTCCATGTTTTCGGAAATGGAATGGCCGTTAGGCCACAATTTTGAGCACGAATATGGTGTTTTATTGCATGTTATGAATTGTATACGCGGGTTTTGAGACTTGCTTCGTCAAGTCGGGGCTAGATTGCTTTGTTTGAGTAGAAGCTGCTGTTGCTTTGCCGTAGGGATATCTCGCGCGAGATAAGGTGTCTCGCACGAGACACGCTACCCAGCAAAAATCTCTTCCTTTTTCGAACGGGATTTTGACAGTTTTCCCTATAAAATCACCTGTAGTCCGGCCGAGATAACTCATTCTAGCCTTTCAAACTCTAGAGATATCCTGTTAGGGTGAAACTCTTGTCTTCTTCTTCAACCTGTGATCCATGGCTTCCAAGGAGATTGCCCCAGCGTCCATGATTGTCGATGATTTTTCTTTGTCCTCTGAAGTGATTGCCTCTTTCAAGCAAGCATCAAGGGATTTTGTAAGGTCGTTTCGCAACCGGTCTCGCAATAAGTTTATCGCGAATTCGGATTTAGAATTCTTTTCACTTTGAAGAACCTCCAACCGGATTGGAAGTTATTGCGGGGGTCTTTGCTCGATTTTGGGATCCCTCTATTCATCTTTTCAATTTTTCTTTGAATGAGATGGTGCCTACGTGGAAGAATTCGCCATTATTTTGGATATGCCTTTGGTGGTAAGATTGCTTTGTTCCTAAGTATCATAGGAATCATTCGGAGGCTTTGAACGAATTGTTAGGGATCCCCTTGATACTTGCTATGGGTTGGTTCACCGCAAGTGGGTTGATTGCTCTTCTTTTCCGGGACGCTTCGGCGGTGATTCGATGATGACGCTTTTCATGTCCATAAGCGGAACTTTACGGCTCTTTCTCTTTTCGGAGATGTTTTGTTTACGTGCGGGGACGGCTTGAGTCGATTCCCAGGTGGTGGAAGTTGTTACGCGAGGCTAGGAAACGTTCTAGGAACATTATTCCGCTAATCTTGGGTGAGACCCTTCATGGTCTTGATGAGCCGCATAGGGCCTGGCGTCATGACTCAAGGGAGTCCCCTCCTGTTGACTATTTGGCTTAGGGAGCATCTCAAGTTGATAGGTCCCCCGTTGGAATATTCTCCTTTTACATATCATACGCGAAAATTGTTGATCAAAGATCTTTCGGCGGATGAATGGGGCTGAGTTGATTGCGAAGACCGAAGCTGCCGATATTCTCTCGGTGTCCACCTTATTGGAGGTTGAACAAGTATGTTGCCAATACGAGGGTTTTGACGGGGTTGTTCTTCCGGGTTTGCGAGATTCCTCCTTTTACTTTCCCAGCGGGTGCTCCGTCGGTTTGGTCGGCGGCGGGACACTTATCTTTTCGAAGGAGCTTCTCGTGTAGTGTCTTATATTGGTGTAGAGTTTGCGCAGTGCTAGCTCAAGCATGGGGTGAAGGAACTAATCGGGACCGTTGGTCGAACCTTCGGACTTTTAATGCAAGCATCTTTCCTGTCGACAAATATTTGGATTGGTTCCTCCATACCGGTCATCCTAGTGCGAGAGAAGATTGATGATTTTCGGCTTTCCTGCTAAGAGATTCTTTTGTAGCTAAGCGGTATCTTGCGAAGGAGCGAGGCTCGGTCGATCCTGCTAATGTGCGGCTGATCCAACTCGGGATTTTCTTGATGGGGATTGGTACGAGAGGCGAGGCAAAGGGAATGCACGGAAAGACGCAAGCTTTGGATAGGCCTCATGTCTTCAAGAGATTGTCGGAATCTGTCTTTGATCGTCTCGACTCTGTTTTGACCGTCTCGAGGGATGTTCTGCTTTGAGAGGCTCAAAGCGCAAGGAGGATCACGACGACGGTGGAGACCATGTCCGCCGGCCAACCAAGTTAATGAAAGGCTAGATCTTTAGGAGTACCAAGAGATTGCTTTGATAGATCAATTGTTTCTGCTTTATTATTTTTTTTTTCAAGTTTGTTAGCTTAGCAAATTAGTCGTTGTGGTTAGGATTTCCCTATTGTCATTAATGAAACGCATTCGATTAATAAAAGGGACAACTTTGACTTATTTATTTGATTAGACCGAACCCGAAGGCTGCCTACGTTCCTCTTTTACAGCAATTAAACAAGAGGCTCAGGTCCAACGTAGTTCATTTTTGAGAAAAGGACAAAATATGGCTCCGGGCCGTGGAGTAATCTCGCGCGAGATAAGGCCCCCTTCTTCTTCTCTTCTCTCTTTTTTTTTTTTTTTTTTTTTTTTTTTCTTTTGATGCACACCCTTTCTTTTGCCTAGACCGCCCCTTCGGGTTTTCAATCTAGCGGGCTTCTTTTCTTGTGCTAGCTCTAATTTTTGCCTAGGTCGTCCTTTCCGGGATTTTCAACCTAGCGAGCGATTTGTTCTTAGGGGGCCAAGTCACGCGAAGTACTTCTTGAGCTTGTCCATGTTGACCGGCTTCGGTAGTTGATCTCCGTCTAAGTCTACCAGCTGAAGGGCTCCCCCAGAGAATATCTTCTTCACAATGTAGGGTCCTATCCATCTTGGTCCCCACTTGCCTAACGGGTTGAAAGGTCATGGACGATGCTCACGGAGCACCAGGTCGCCTACTTTGATGTTCCTTGTCTTGACCTTTTTGTTGAAAGCTCTTGCCATTCTTCTTTGGGAAGCTTGAGAGTGTTCAGCCGCTTTCAACCTTCTTTCGTCCAATAGGGCTAGCTCTTCGTATCTGCTTTCTAGCCAGTCGACTTCATTCACTTGGTTTTCTAGGAGAACTCTTAGTGATGGTATTTCCAATTCTATCGGTAAGACAGCCTCCATCCCGAATGTGAGGGCGTAGGGAGTTTCTCCTGTAGCTGTTCGGACTGAAGTGCGGTACCCCCATAGTGTGAATGGTAGCTTGTCGGGCCAGTCTTTTCCAGTGGCTGCCGTTTTCGATGATAGTCTCGATTGTTTTGTTCGCGGCTTCAAGCTGCTCCGTTTGTTTGAGGCCTATAAGGAGACGACTTGTGTCTCGTGATTTTGTACTCGGTCGGTAGGCGATCGGTTTCCTTTTCGAAGTGTGACCCATTATCGGATATCATCTCTTGTGGAACCCCATATCGGCGAGATGATGTTGTGCTTGATGAATTACGCAACCTTTCGGCATTCGTAACTTTGTAGGAGGCGGCCTCGACCCATTTAGTGAAATAGTCGATGGCTACTAGGACGAAACAGTGTCCGTTGGCTCTGCCCGGGTGTGATCTTTCCAATCACGTCTATTCCCCATGTAGAGAACGGCCAAGGTGAAGTCATTGGGTACGGCAAGGAAGGCGGTGCATGCGAAGATTGGCGTGTATCGACACTTGTGGCACTTCTTGACCATTTTGGTACGGTCGGCTTCCATGGTCGGCCAAAAGTACCCTTGTACGATGATCTTTTGGCGAGCATGTTTCCGCTCATGTGGGTTCCACATATGCCTTGATGAACATGGTCCATTATTTCTGGGCCTCTTCCTCGGTGGCGCAAAGGAGGTTTCCTTGGGAATGTTTCTTGAATAAACGGCCGGCGGTGATGACGTAATTGGCGGCCCAACCTCTTAAGGGCGATCCGAGTCTTCGGTGCATGTCTCGGGTGGTATGGTTCCATCTAGGATGAAATACCAAATGTCGTGGTACCATGGTTTCCCTTCGGAGTTTTCAACGGCGGCACCTTTGGATAACCATTTGTCTTTGCGGTCGTGAAGATCTATAACGGCGCGGTATGCGGGAGTTGCACGCCGTGTTATCTTGAAGGGTTTAACCGCTTTTCCTTTAGGGATTTCGACCAAAGAAGCAAGTGTGGCTAATGCGTCCGCAAACCGAATTTTGTCTCTCGGGGAGATAGTGGAATGAGACATCTTGAAATTGTTGCGCCAATTCTTGGAGGTGGGCCTTTGTATCTTTGAAGGGTTGGATCTTGGACCCTCCACTTCTTCAATGTCGATTGATGATCAATTGGGAATCCCCGAATACCTCGAGTTCGCCCACGTTGCGTTCTAGGGCTGCCTCAAGCCCCGCTATGCAAGCCTCGTGATTCTGCGGTATTGTTGGTGGCGTCAAAGTCAAGACGTACTGCTAGTGGAGTGTAGATGTCGTTAGGGTCTACTAATAACATTCCGATGCCAAACCCTCTCTTGTTGGCTGCGCCATCGAAAAATAATTGCCACTTATTTTCTTCTATGCTTAGAATGTCCTCATCGTGGAATCGCGGGTCTTCCCCCTTCACTTCGTCACAAGGAAATTCGGCCAATCGATCTGCGAATACACTCCCTCTGACGGATTTTTGAGTGACGTAAGTGATATCATACCCCGCGAGCATGAAGTACCATTTGGCTAGTCTCGAAGACAAATTTGATTTGTCTAGGATATATTTCAGTGGATCCATCTTTGCGATGAGACGGACTGGAAAGGCTTCCATATAGTGCTTTAGCCTTTGCGATACCCACGAGAGCAGCGCATGACTTGTCGAGTGGAGAGTAGTTGATTTCTACGCCTTGGAATCTCGCGGGCCGACAAAGTAGATGGCATTTTCGTGTGCGAAGCCGGTCGTTCTTGAGCAAGCATAGCCCCTAATGCGTTGTACGTGATCGTGAGGTACAACTTCAAGGGTTTCTCCTTGTGTGGTGGAACCGGGATTGGTGGGGAAGTCAAGTAGTGCTTAACTTCCTCGAATGCTTCCTGACATTCTTTGGTCCACTCTTGAGGTGCGTTTTTCTTAAGCGGCTTAAAGATGGGGTCGCACATATCAGAAGCCGCTGATTAATGAATCGACCGATATATTGGAAGTCTCGCCCATGAATCCCTTTACTTCTTTACGTGTCCCGGGTGGAGGCATGTCTCGTAATGGCCTTTATCTTGGCGGGATCTCGGCTTCTATGCCGCGTTACGCTGACCATGTATCCCAAGACTTTCCCTTTGACTACTCCGAATGAGCATTTGGCGGGGTTGAGTCTCATTTTGTGCTTTGTCTCGGCCGATTGAAGAATTTTCTCGAGATCTCTCAAGTGTTGGCCATCTGTCCCCTTCGAGTGGATAATCATGTCGTCCACATACACCTCTATTTCTTTATGGATCATGTCGTGGAATAGTGTCATGATCGCTCTACGATAGGTAGCCCCCGAGCGTTCTTGAGGCCAAACGGCATGACCGTGTAGCGTAACGTTCCCAAGGTGTGGTGAATGCCGTTTTGTCAGGCCGGTCCTCTTCTCGCCATGAGGATTTGGTTATACCCCGCGAACCCGTCAACGAATGAGCGGACCTCGTACTTATTTCTTTGTGGCATCGACCAACATGTCTATGTTTGGTAGTGGGAAGTCATCTTTAGGGATGCCTTGTTCAAGTCTCTGAAATCAACACGACTCATATTTTCCCGTTCGACTTGGCTACTTGCACCGTGTTTGCTAACCATTCCGGATATTCAATCACTTTGATGAACCCTACATTTAAGAGTTTCATGATTTCTTCTTTCACTTGCATTGACCATTCCGGCTTGATTCTGCGTAGTTTCGCTGGACCGGCTTGGCGTTGGGTAGCAAGTGGTATCTTGTGTTCTACAACCGGCGATTCAACCAGGCATATCTTTGTAGGACCAAGCGAAGATGTCGACATATTCTCCGAGGAGCCGGGTCAAGGTTTCTCTGTCTTCCCCTTGAAGAAGCTGCCGATCTTTGTTTCTCTGGGGTCTTCTGTTGTCCCAAGATTAACCGTTTGCATTTCCTCGTCGTCAACAGGGCCATTCTTTCCACAACGACCTACTTGCTTAGCTAATTCTTTTAAGATTTGTTCGTTATCTTGATCTATCTCATCGTATGATTCATTATTAACGTGTTCGTTATATTGATTATTATTAGTTAATTCATCATTTACGATGTTAGCAATCTCAGGGTACTCGGAAAGATCAAAGTTTTCATTAAGGAAGTAAGGGAATACATGTTCAGCCACCGCCTCGATTTCCTCTTGAGTGAGTTCATCGGAGGTGGAGCCTGCTTCTAATGTAAAAGTTGTAGGGCCTATCTTCTTGCGAGGGTGGGGAGTGCAACCAAGCTCTTTGATCATGAAGTCTTCGTCAACAACTGGTCCTCCCAAGTGACGTGCCGCTTAGAATTGGCTCATCACATTTCTGTATTAGTCTTGTGTAGTCGGTAGTTGGAGCGTCCCCCTTGGATATTGCATGAATCTGGCTGTCTTCTAACCGGCACAGGTCTTGGAACTGTCGCAGCATGTCTGAAAAGATAAAGTAGGGAATACTTTCCCCTTCTCGAACAAAGTAGCCATTGAGTGTCCTTCGATATGGTTTGAGGTTGTAATCCTTGGACTTTTGGTCGTTGCAGCCTTTGTACGAGGTTCCTTCCCACTTGATTTGAGTGAAACCCCACTCTTCTATGTCATCTTCATCGTGGATGGAGATGTCATATCCTAGTCCATGCTTTGTGTGAGGCGGGGGGACCGGTGGTGTTTCCGTTATTCCTTGTAAGTGCTTTCCAAGCCCCAATCCAGGAAAGTACCCTTTTGCTAGCATCATTCTCCAGACAGGAAGGCTTCCGGAAAACCTAAGTGCCTTTGAGTAGTCGTTCTCGTTGTAAGTGTCTATGACATTCACAATGCTTACTTAAAGAATTAATCAGAATTGAAAAGGGAAATACTGACTAACTATTAATGAAAAGCAAACTTGATACTCTTGCCCACAAATGAGAGTTTTAGGCAAGTAGTACCTTACTAAACTAGACTAGACTAATAATTGTTTCTCTTGCAACTAAAAGTAAATAACTGAAAAGAAAAGAGACTCCTCATTTGTTTGAATTCATCCAAACTATTCCGCCACTTGGACAAACTCTGATGGCGTCGTTGTCAATCAAGTCTTGGACTGCATTCTTCAGGTTGAAACAATTATTGGTGTGATGACCATGGCATTGGTGATAGTAGCGAGAGGTGTGGAGATCGTCCTTCACTCTTAGGTTGGTAACCTTCCATTGGGCTTAGCTTTCCTTCCTTGTGAAGACTTCGAAGAGATGACCGAGAGTGATGTTTCCAATGTCGGAGAAGACTCTACCCTTTCTTCGCTTAGCCATTTGATTGTGGAGGTCTCGAATGTGGTTCTCATAGTGTTGCACGAAGACATTGTGGCGA
This sequence comes from Adenophora triphylla var. japonica, assembly GCA_022495995.1. Lineage (NCBI taxonomy): Eukaryota > Viridiplantae > Streptophyta > Magnoliopsida > Asterales > Campanulaceae > Adenophora > Adenophora triphylla. Next base: position 190,672 of record JAFEMH010003133.1, read on the forward strand.
GCCTGATATTCTTCCTCCATTTGCTCTTTGAGGTCACGGTAGAGGGTATTGAGGAAAAACTTGACCCTTCCATCAATTTCATCTTCAACGTGGGCTTCAAGGTTGCTGCACTTTTGGGTCATATCTTCGAGTTCGCTTTTGACCTCTTCAAGTTCTTCAATCAGCATCTTTGTCTTGTCGGCTTGGATGGATTCTTCCAAGTTGTGCCATGCATCGTTGTCCTCAATTTGCTGTAGGGCTTTGGCAAGTTGAGTTTTGATGTCACTTAGCTCTTCTTGCACGGACGACCGCCCACTGTCGGAATCACTTTCCATCTTCCGAAAATCCCTAGCAATGCGAGTGGCAGGCAAATCGAAAGCTTCTCTCCAACCTTCCACGTGTTCCATTTCAGCGACAAGAGACTTGGTCAAATCTTGGAGAGTGGGTTGTTCACGGCTTTCCTTGGTCATGACGTACTTTCCGGTAGACATTGTGTTGGGAGTCTTGGAGTTGAGTAGCTTCGAAAACCGACGAAGATATGCAGATATCAGGATCTAGCCCCAACGAGTCGGAAGCAGGCTTAAATGGCTCAGGCTCAAATTCAGCAAACAGAAGCATTATCCCGTGCGAGATAAGTAATCCCGCGCGAGATAATCACACGGAAAGTCGATTTTTATTTTAGCCCTAATTTTTGGTCGGAACGGAAAGTCCGTTTTGAGGGGTTTCTAAGGCCTTTATCAGAACCTAACGACTAAGCAATCAATCCGATTTTTGTAAAACAAAGCCATGTAAGATCGTTTTTTGTTTTTTTTTTGAAGGATTATATGCACATTTTTCTTGAAGGGACATCCGAAGGGACTTTTTCCGAAGGGACTTTTTCCGAAGGGACTTTTTCCGAATCCTTTCTTATTGTCAATTTTATATGGCTTTGTTTTGATCAAAAACAAGAAAAGATCACCGAGTCAAAACCGACCGGTCACGGAGTGATCCTAAAAAGTCAATCTACATGAGAATGTGGCGATGCAGGGCTGGAAGGCTAGGCTCCCCGCGATATGACAATCTAAGTGGATTGAATACGCGGAGTGGGATTGTCCAACTTCGGAGAGACCGGCGACTAGGTGGTTACCGTCATCCGTCCTTAGTGTGGGTCCCGGGTTTATACAGGGTATGCAGTGAAATGACAGTTATAGTATGATGTGCGCGTGTGTGGTAGTCAATCTATGTGATAGAGTAAAATAGGAAGTTTTTTTTTTTTGAAAGTCAAAAGAGAAAACAGATAGTGGCCGCACCAAGTGGTTGCCTACGTTTCTCACAATCTAGGAAGACTCAGGCCGTCGTAGTTCCACATAAAGAGAGATAAAGAGAGATAAATAATTTAATTTACAACTCCCGAATCCCCAATGGACCGGACTTTAATTAAATAAAACCCAATCACACGCAGTTCATAAATAATAATCAATTATTTAAGGAAAATAAAGGTCCGAGTTCTACACCTTAAGGGAGGCCTTAAGATGCAGGAACTCTGCAGATAATGAATCCTGGGATCCCCCTTGCATGTTCGGCTCTCGTCTTGGATTACGAGCGAAACAGGAGAAACCAAAAAACAACCAGACTGGAAGCCCTATCTCGCGCGAGATAATGATATCTCGTGCGAGATATCTCCCATCTGAGAAAAATTCGAATTTTACAAAATAGATTGAAAAACCTCTCTTTTAATTTTGACGCAAGTTTAAGCCTCTTAATTTTCAGTCCCCAGTAGTCGCCATGTAGCGTTGTGAGAAAGAAATTCGATTCTTTTTATTTTTATGAGTCGCCACCTATATTATTTGATTGGAAACATAGAAAAACCATTTGAAAGAGATTTGAGTTCGGGGCTTAGGTTATGAAATGGGTAGGTTTAGAAGGCATCCATTTCACCCAATCCGAAGATCGGTCTTTCTAAAGAAAAGAGAGGTTTTTCAAAAGAAGAAGTAAAAAACGAATCCAAATACTCTAAATAAAGGTCCATTTGACGAGGTCAAACGGAATGTAGAATCGATTGCTTCGAGACCGTCTCCATGATTTGGAGAGGCTCTAGGCCGATCCTAGATTCTATGGACTTATACCACTCTAACAATCAATTAGAAGGAAGATTAGGAATTACCTTGCGTGAGGTGATTTGGGCAGAGTTTCGACTCAAGTTTAGAGTCGACCCTTCACACGGACAGAGCTTCGCCTTGGTCCTTGATTTGGAGGTTGATGCTTGATTATCAACAATGTTGACAAACAAACTATGAGGTGAGTTTTAGGGTGATTTTGAGGGATTCTTTCAGGGAAAGAAAACGACAAAATGTGTGTGTGTTGTGTAAATTCGCGGTTTGGGATTTTCGACCTCCGACCTCTTGAGCCTTGGAAGTCACCAAGTATTTATAGAGGTTGGATATGAAGAAGTGGAGAGTTAAAACCCTATCAAATGGTTCTAGACCTCCTCTCCCATTAGTTGGCCGGAGAGATAAAGTTTTATCCCGGAAAGAGGTTGAAATCGACGAGGGAACCGTCGCCCGCAATGCAGAGGGAGATATCTCGCGCGAGACACGCCATCTCGCGGCGAGATATTGCTCCCGTGGACAGTTTTGTCCTTTCCTCATTATCTCATATGCAGTTTAGTCCCAAACTAACGGTGGTTAATCAAAACTTAACGAAACATGACGAAATGGTGGATTTCTACTTCTTGACTCAAAGCGAGACTTAGAGTGGTATAAATTTGATCCGATGGGTTCAGAATGGGGTGTCTACACTAACCATCTTGGTAGTGGACGTAGATCGTTTATCGATTAACCACTCCAAATTGTGTGTTCTTATATTTCTACATTTATTTCCTTGTGCTTACTAATTATTTATCTATATCTCTGTTTGATCTTATTTATAGTTATCCATTATTAAGAATTGTGTTTGGAGTTAACATTGTCAAAACCACACGTGTTTGTAAAACTGCACTTAACAAAACCGCATCACCAAAACCGCTTTACAAACCGCCTCTCCCAAAACCGCTTTGTAACTCTATTATTCTCGTCGCATTTTACAACTCTACTTGCGAGTGTATTATCAGCGCAGCGGTTTTGTAAGCTTAGAGGTTTAGTTTTAAAAGAGGGCGAAAATTTTGTAACAAATATTCACCCCCCCTCTAGCTGTATTTTCACCCTTGTTGCCACCTTTGGGACCAACAAGTGGTATCAGAGCCTACACATTTATAAAACCACTGTTTTTCAAGCTTAATATCTTGTGTGCCGATTCAAAATGGCAAACTCAAAGACAATGACAACTGTTAACTATTCACACATTCCAATCTTGAACGAAGACCACTTTGACATCTGGAAGTGCCGAATGCTTATACATTTGGAAACAATTGATGAGATGCTGGTGGAGTGCGTAATAAATGGCCCGTTCGTTCCCATGAAGGCCAACACTGATGCAACCACCAATACAGAAACTCCAGAAGTCAAAAAGCCAAAAGACGAGTGGTCGGATAAAGAGAAGAGATTAGCTGCCTTGGACAGCAAGGCAAGGCACATCATTTCTGGAACCCTCCCCGTTTCAACTCTTCAAAAGGTGATGTAACTCAAAACCGCAAAGCATATGTGGGATGCCATAGAGAGCTACCTCGAAGGTGATGACGAATCCAAGGAAAACAAATTATATGTTGTTGAAAGATCCTACAACAACTTCAACAGGAAATCCAACAAAACCTTGCGTCAGACCTACGACCGCTATGTTGAGGTAGTTAATGCTTGTAGATCTCTTGGCAAAACTTTAACCGATAAGGAAATCAATATGACTGTCCTAGCTGCTTTAGGTTCTAGATGGGTAAATAAGGCAGCCTCTCTAGAAGACTCCAAAGTTTTGAATACTTGGTCGTTAAGTAACTTGTATGCAAATCTTAGAGTCTATGAGCTTAAGTTAAATCATATTAAAGAGTTTGAAGGGAAAACCAAATCGCTTTCCATGTCCGTAGTGGAACATGAGGAGAAACCATCCACATTCAATCAAACCGTAGATCCTTCCATATCAACCTCATCACTCATCGAGATGGATGATGATGATTTTGTCATGTTTGTGAAAAGATTTCAAAAATTTAGAAAATCCTCAAAGTATTTCACAAAAACATTTTCAAAAGGCAAACCTCCTGCAACATTTTCTAAGGTTGCAGATACAAAGAAAAATAGTGATCTAGTTTGCTACAACTGTAGAAAACCTGGTCACTTTGCATATGAGTGTCCACATCCTAAATATGAATACATGAAAAAGAAAACCTCTCCTGCGAAATTTTCTCATCGCAAGGGAATGGTTGCTGAGGAGGAAGAGAATTCCAAGGAATTAGCAACTTGGATTGAAACAGACTCTGATGATGGAAGTGATGAAGAAACCGAAGAGGTTAATCTCTGCTTAATTGCAGGTGCTTCCGATGAGTCAGATACTGAGTCAATCGAGTTGCTAGATATGGAGGAAGAAGAGGTTTCAACAAAAATTTCAAATTTTAAGTTGGATGATAATGTCAAACTTACTCCCAGCATTAAGATAGGAAATTGTTCGTATTCACGTCCCATTTTCCCTCCTTCAAATGCTCCACCTTCAAAAGTAATTCCAAAGAAGAAAATTTTGAAAAAGGTGGTGGAAGAGGTTTCTCCCGTGGAACATGAAAGGATGTTCAAGGAAGCAGAAATGATGATCCTCAAATTCTCTAATGTTAAGAAAGCCTTAAGCTTAGCTCATGATGAACTTTCTCAGTACAAGACGGAGAAAACTGTGATGAGGTCTAAAATTTCAAATCTTAAGGACCAAATCAAAAGTATGACTCCTCTTGCTGATCAAAACCGCACCCTTGAAACTAAGGTTGCTGCACTTCAACTCAGGAATGATGACCGGTCACCCAAATCAACGATCTCCAAAAGATTATTGATGGGTGGCTCAAGTCAAAATCCACCATGGATCAAATCATAGATACCCAAGTACCCAGTGGAATTAAAGAGGGTATTGGATTTGGATCTGGTGAAGAGGAGAAGTGTGCATCCTGTTGTGAAAAGGATGAGGAAATTTTAAAACTAACTAAAGAAATTCCTAAGGGGAAGCATGCAAATTCTAAGGGTAAAAGACATCAAAATTTTAATTATGTCTACCCAAAGAAATAATATGGAAAGAACTCTCAGATGAAGGCAAAGAATTCTGAGAGTGTAGCTTCAGAGGAAATGGCTTATGGAGTTGGCCGCATCCCTGCTCCAACCGCTTCTGGTGGAACAGGTGGTGCTGGCAACTGCAAGGCTGACCGCCCTTCTTCTTCGACCGCTCCTCCTGCCTTCAAAAGCAAGAAAAGCGTTCCTAGAAAATACGTGGTCAAACCAAAGCCAGTTCCCTTTGTTAAGGATGAAACCGCTCCTCCCAAACCGCATGCAACCCCTAAGAAAAGTAAGGAGTTAGTAAAACCTCATGATGCTTGTAGCTTTTATAAATGCTCTGTGTGTGATGGTTTAGGTCACAAGGCTGCAGAATGCCTTTTGCGGTTCACGTCCAATGACAGGAAGAGTAATCCTCCTTCTGCCAAACAGGTGTGGGTCGTGAAGGGTTGCTAACTTCAGGACCCAAGGAATAAAGGGGAACCTCGTTCTTAATGTTTACATTTCAGGTCCTCTGCTTAATGGCTGGTCACTCCAAGGATAATGAATGGTATCTTGACAGTGGCTGCTCAAGACATATGACTGGAGATAGATCATTACTTGAAGATGTCATTGAAGCAAGTGGTCCATCTGTAACCTTTGGTGACAACAACAAAGGCAAGACCATTGGATATGGTGTAATAAGGAGAGGAAACCTAACCATTGAGAAGGTTTCTCTTGTTGAAGGACTCAAGCACAACCTCCTTTCAATTTCTCAATTCTGCGATAAAGGAATGCTTTGCAACTTCACGTCATCAAACTGCTTTATCAAAGATAGCATTTCCGGAGTCACCCTACTCACAGGGATTCGTAAGAGTAATATTTACATTATTGATCTAGATTCTGCATGTAGTATTACTAATCTCTGTTTTGTAGCTAAAAATGTGAGCGAAAATAGTTGGCTATGGCACAAGAGGTTGAGTCACTTGAACTTCAAGTATCTTACAAAGATTGGTAGGGAAAACCTCGTTCGTGGTTTACCTAAAGTGGCTGACCACCATCCTGAGAAATGCAGTGCATGCCAACTTGGTAAGCAATCCGCGTCGTCTTTCACCAAAGAAGACCGCTCCATCAACTTCAAGATGCTTACAACCGCTTCACATAGATTTGTTTGGACCCATAACCACCGCCGCATTGAAGGAAGTAGATATACTTTAGTGGTGGTGGTGGATGACTATTCAAGATATACGTGGGTTGAGATGATGATCTCCAAGGATGATTGCTATGAAATCCTCACCGCACTTTTTAGACGGCTCCAAACTTAAAAAGAAGACGACATCGTTAGTGTTTGATCAGATAATGGAACAAAATTTAAGAACAACGGTGTTGGTCAGTATTGTGATGACCATGGGATTGATCACAATTTTTCCGCAGCTGGTGTTCCACAACAAAATGGGGTTGTGGAAAGGAAGAACAGGACGTTGATTGAGGCTGGAAAGACAATGATATCTGAAGCCAAGCTGCCTCAGTATTTATGGGCTGAAGCAATCAATACAGCATGCTTCACTCAGAACCGCTCCCTCATTAACAAAACCTATAACAAGACTCCATATGAGCTTTGGAGAGGAAGAACTCCCAACATTGCATTCTTCAAAATCTTTGGCTGCAAATGCTTTATCCTCTACAACGGAAGAGAAAATAGAGGTAAATTCGGAGCCAAGGCCTACGAAGGTATTTTTGTTGGGTATGCTAAACATTCAAAAGCTTTTCGTGTTTTCAATAAAACTAATTTAAAAATAGTTGAGTCTGTCCATGTTACATTCGATGAGCATTATCTCCTTGAGCCACATCTGGCTCCAAATGTTGCTGATGATTTTGCTGAGCATAATGAAACAGGTGAATCCTCTAGAATCGCACCTGAACCTCAACCGCAAAATCCAGCACCCTCAACTGACATTCCCTCAAATCGCACCTTTGAAATCGCACATGAAGTTCCTACTCCAGATGCAACTCCAAGGGAAGAAGAAGTTGAGAATTCCCCCATCCAGCTTATTGAACTTCTTCATCAACTTACATTCCATGACTTCGCTGAAGGATCTAACGATGTTCCAATTGAAGATCTTCAGAAAACCTCAGTCCAACCAGACTTACCCCCGGAGGTTCGTGAAGTCAGCAGTCACCCTCTCTCTAACGTGATTGGTGATCTGTTTTCCGGTGTTCAAACAAGGATATCAAACTATGATGAACATACTTCCTTATTATCTCAAGTTGAACCCAAGAAGATTGATGAAGCACTCCAAGATTCCAGTTGGGTCGTTGCTATGCAAGAAGAACTCAACCAGTTTGAAAGATGCAAGGTCTGGACATTGGTGCCTAGACCTCAGGATCAAGGAGTGATAGGAACTAAGTGGGTGTTTAGGAATAAGATGGACGAGAATGGAAGTATCACTAGGAATAAAGCAAGGTTGGTTGCATAAGGATATAGGCAAGAAGAAGGAATTGATTATGACGAAACCTTTGCTCCAGTTGCAAGATTGGAAGTTATCAGAATCTTCTTAGCCTACGCCTCTTTCAAGCATTTCAAGTTATATCAAATGGACGTAAAGAGTGCTTTCCTCAATGGTGAACTGCAAGAGACCGTGTATGTTGCCCAACCGCCTAGATTTGAAGACTCCAAATTTCCCAATCATGTCTACAAACTCCAGAAAGCTTTGTATGGACATAAGAAAGCTCCAAGGGCATGGTATGAGACTCTTTCTAAATTTTTACTAGAAAAAGGATTTAAACGCGGTAAAATCGATACAACTCTTTTTATTGCCAAATATAATGAGCATACTTTACTTGTTCAAATATATGTCGATGATATTATTTTTGGTTCTACTAATGAGTTACTTTGTAAGCGTTTCGAAAAGCTAATGAAAAGCAAGTTTGAGATGATCATGATGGGAGAATTAACATTCTTCCTCGGGCTTCAAATCAAGCAATGCGAAGAAGGTATTTTCCTCAGCCAAGCCAAATACACCAAGGAGTTGATAAAGAAGTTTGGATTAGAAAATGCTAAAGCATATGATACTCCTATGGCCACTGGCAATAAGCTAGATAAAGATCTCAAAGGTAAGAAGGTTGATCAAACTTTATATCGAGGTATGATTGGCTCATTACTTTACTTAACTGCTAGTAGGCCCGATATCATGTTTAGTGTCTGTGTATGTGCACGCTACCAAGCAGATCCTAGAGAAGTACATCTAATTGCAGTCAAGCGTATAATCTGCTATTTATCTGGAACCACTAACCTTGGACTTTGGTATTCCAAAGATTCGAACTTCGATCTTGTAGGTTATTCAGATGCAGATTATGCAGCTTGTACCATTGACAGGAAAAGCACTAGTAGTACTTGTCATTTCCTCGGGAATAGACTAGTTGCTTGGGCCAGCAAGAAGCAAGCATCAGTTTCAGTGTCAACCACAGAGGTTGAGTATATTGCTGCTGGAAGTTGTTGCTGTCAAATCCTCAGGATGAAGCAGCAGTTGGTGGACTATGGAATTGAAGAAGGAAATTGCCCTATCATGTGTGACAACACTTCAACAATTTCAGTCTCCAACAACCCTGTCATGCATTCCATGACCAAGCATATTGATATCAAGTATCATTTCCTCAAAGACCATGTGGAAAAGAGGAACATCCATTTAGAGTACGTGGGGACAGACAACCAGATTGCTGATATCCTCACCAAGGCTCTTGACTCTAAGAGGTTTTCTTTCCTCAGAGGAGAAATGGGTATGCTTGAACTTAAATAAATCCATTCCTTTTATTGGCTAACTTGTGTGTTGAGTATAGGTTGAAATTCCTATGGAGGATTCAAACCTCACCTTTGTTGAACCGCGTGTATCAAACCGCAAGTAGTCAATTGCCTTTGCAGCCAACCGCATAATGTTAACCGCTTACTGCATCTTGACCGCTTGGATCTCAACCGCGTTTCAACCTAGAGTATATTCTATCTATTTACTGCTTCTATTTATTTATTAAAAAAAAAACTGTTCAAATTCCTTTTATTTATTTTTCAGTCCTTAATTTTTTCTTAAAGGGTTTATTTGCAAATGTTTTCCCACGAAATTTTAAAAATTTGAATGCATTTATTGCAAAGTGAACATTGGTATTAAATGGGTTTCATGTCAGCCGTCATTGGATGATGTGTTGAAGCTGAAAGGGTGCAACATTTGTAATGATTCACCATGTGGGATAATTGAAATTGTCCATTCAGTTGCCTAACCCTCACTCCTGCCTATAAATAGAAGTCATTCCCTAACTTTTCAACCTTTTCAACTGATCTCTCTGGCACCCGTACCCTAAGTGTCAGTTTCTACCAACTCTCTCTCTCTCTCTCTCTCTCTCTCTTCTCAAACCTTCATAAAAGATTTAACATTTTAAATCATCAATGGCACCCAAAAAACCCTTCTTTGATATGGTATGATTTCTAAACCTTCATCTCCTTACTTTTCTACAAATCATATATGTTTAAAACTGCCATTGTTGACCTTTAAACCTTCGAAATTCATGAACTGATTTTTGCACGTATCTACTTCATTTGTTCATCATTTTGTGTAAAATTAGTTGGGTTTTGTTCGGATTCATGCCTAGATTAAGATTCTATACTTTATTTCATGATCAATGAACATCTAGGACACTGATTTTGAACTTTTCAAGTTTTCATTTTCGAAACCCACTTTCTGATTTTTGCTTTTTCTGGATGATTATGAGCAAAGTAAGAATTCTTGTTGTTATATTATTGATCTACTGCTCAATGTGATCATTTTGACATATTATTTGTCCATTTTGGTTAACTTTCATTGAATCTCTGTTCTTGGTGTTCTTCATGCATTCATCTGACTGTTCATCTTCTTTTTCAGAAATCTCTTATGTTTTGGATTACCTTGATTTTCTATCATGTTTTTCATACTTAGTAAATTTTTTGGAAATTTTGGATCTTGCTTGCATGTTTGAACCGCTTCACTCTCAACCACATGCTATGTTTAAACCGCATGATTATCAACTGCTTATCACAAGTGTTTCAACCGCATGCTCTTAATAGTTGAAACCGCATGCCATGTTTTTCAAAACCGCATATCTATCTTTTGAAACCGCATGCTAGAAAATTACTTAAGTATTACTAAGTATATAGGCTGGAAACCATAACCTTCCCCTCCAAAACACTGCTTGCATGTGTGGGATAATTTTTTATTACAATGCCACGTACTAAGTATATACATACTTTTGTATTTTCTCAATTGTTTCCCCTTCTTGTATTCACATTTTCCTTGAGGTTTGAAAATTGTCATTTTCAAAACCGCACTATTGCCAACCCCATATGTGCTCAAACCGCTTGTAAACTGTGGATTTAAATAAGATCTAACTTGATTTTCTTTCTTTGTAGAACTCTTAATACTTTCTACCAGGTTGGGAAATAAATGAGCCTGAGTTGAGGTCAGATGCTCTAGGCAGAGAGATGATTAGAAAGATGGAAGCTTCTGGAATCCTTCCCCTATTCAACAAGAAGCAGACCTACACCATTCCTCTCTTTGTGGATCAGTTTTATGCAACCGCAGAGCGTGGAGAAAGAGAGCTGACAGATGGCAAGAAGATCCCATGCTTGACTGGAGTGGTTGAAGGTTTTAAAGTCTCTATAGATTACCTGGACATCAGAAGCACATATGAGTTCCATGTATCTGGTGCTCCTATTGATGTATCCCAAGAGGTCATGGATGCCACCTGCTCTCCTCTGACTGGAGATCTTGATTCACTATCTGGGTATTACAAGAAGAAACCCAGGAGAGCTTTTGGAGAATTAATGAGCCATCTGTGCTACTTGGTAGTGAAGTCAGTGTGTGGGAAGACTGGTAACCACAACAACTTCACCTCACAGTAATGGATGTATTGCTGTGCAATCTACAATGGAATCAAGCTCCATTGGCCAAACATTTTGATGAGAGAGCTTGCCAGCAGCATTGATACGTATCAATTGAAGATCAAGGATGAGCATATCAGGTGGAGACCTTTTTGCAGACTGCTGACCGCCATCTTCACCAATTACCAGCACCTGAAGGACTTGAGAGCAACTACTCCAGATATATGTATACATTGGGGAAATGAGGAATCCTTTGGGCTCAAGGCTTGTCATAATTTCAGGTTCTCATTTGGCAATGATGATTACAGGCAACTCTATGATGCAGATACCTTTCAACCCAAAGAGCCCTATGTTGAGATGACACCTGCAACCGCAGTTAAAGGTCTGGGCAAGGCAATTAAGAAAGTGTCAAGGAAGAGGAAAGTTGCAGATGAACAGCCTCCCAAGAAGACCAGAACCGCACCATCACAACCGCGTGGTGCAGGCTGAGTGCGGAACCGGCCAAGAAGGGCAAAGAAAAGTTTTCTCTTCTTGATGAGGTTGATGAAGCTGAAGAAGAAGAAGATGCAAGCATCCCTCCTTTGGTTGCAAGGGCTAAGAAGGCCAAGCTAACTCAAGTGGAGTTGAAGAAGTTATCTGATGAGGACCTGGCCGCCTACTACAAGGCTGAAATTGCCAGGATTGAGAAAGAAAGAGCTGAGAGAGGGGCTGCTAAAGGAAAAACCAAGGAACCAACTCCTCAACTGCCTCCCTCTCAAACACCTCCAACCCAAACACGTGTCCAAACCCTACCTCAATCCCCTGACCAATCTCACCACTCCTCACCAGACAACTCCTAACCGCCTTCTCCTCCTCAACCGCTCCGAGCTGCAACCGCTCAGGGGGAGAAACCAAAAAGGGTCAAACACATAGCCAAGAAAAAGACCCCAACCAAAGGACCCAAATGTTTTCTACACCGTGTGGCCAAACAACCTACTCCTTCTCCACCATCTTCATCCCATTCCACTTCCCATTCACCATCTCATTCATCTTCAAATTCTCACTCCTATTCCCCTTCTGTTCAACCCTCTCTACGCCCTCCATTTTCCACCTGGACCTCATGACCATCAGTTGGCCTAGCAACTTCCATTTCTAACCAAAACAGAACCCCAACTCCATCACCTCAAAATTCCAACCACACCCCAACTCTTTCTCCTAACCGCGCCAATACTCCTCCTCCTCCTCCCAATTCTCCTATCCCTACTAATTCCCCAGTTCCACAGAAATCCCCTTCTGTAGAACTTCATACTTCTCACACCAGTTCCTCATCTAACTCAAACCCAAACACCTCAAACCTTCAAACCACCAATATTCCACCTCCTCCTACAACCGCCCCTATTTCAACCGCACCAACTACCTTACACCAAACACTTCCAATTCCTCCCTCAACCGCTTCACCATATACAGTTCCAGCCAGCCGCATATTCCAAACCCTTCTAACCCCTCTACCTCAAACCGCTCCTGTTACTGAATCTCAACCTCCTCCTTCTTTTACCCAAATTCCTTCCACTTTAACCGCACCCCCTTCTGACTACTGCCAAATACTTTTTACCCTTCAACTAATCCAATCCCAACTCATAGTCAACCAGGGCCACATGCTGAAACTCACTGAGTCAAACCTTGCCTTGGCTGCCTCCAACTCCTCCCTTGAAGCCTCCAATCGCACCTTGCATTCCAAAGTTGACTCTCAAACCACTGAAATGGCAATCTTAAAAGCTTAATTGATTGATGCCATTAAGGGGGAGAGAGGTTCCAAAACCCAAACCGCTTCCACAAATCAAACCGCTGAATCTGTTAAAACTGAAGCTGAAGCATGCTTTTAGGGATTTAAGCAAGACTTAGCCAGTGGAGTTCTCAGAGCTATGGGTGATGCAGTGTCAGCGGTTTAATGAATCTGGAAGTGCAGATCCCGTTGTGCTTGGCAAAAGGCCAGGCTCAGAAAAGTCCAGGCGAATAACCTCACTTTCCGGTGAACTAGGCATCCCCAGATTTGCCCTTCCCCCTCTCTTCAAAACTGTTTGCTATGACTTTAATTCACTATTACGCTCTTTATCCACACTGTTGACTAAGAAGACGAATTGGAAACTACTGATTTCCATTCACTGCTCAAGAAAAACAAAAATTTTGACTTCCCATTCTGGCAAACTCCGTCAACTCCGATCTGAGCTTTCCTCCTCCCAGACAGAACGGAAACTGCTAACTAACCATTTCGGCTGCTCCGGTGAACTCCGATTTGATCAGATCTGATTGCTACCCCTTATTGTAGTCTAACTTGATACACCCGGCTCCTCTAATCCGGCCTATCTTTGCCGAAAAATGTCAGTCCCGGCAACGGAACCAACTGATGCTGCCATAAAAAATGGTTGCACAGGAACTGACCCCCGGGTAGCAACGGTGACCGATATAGATAAACACGCTCCTCGAGGTCGTAAATAATGTGGGACCTACAGGATAAAACATTGTTAGGGTGGGGGGCTTTTCCCCCCAAAAACCCTCCGGCGTGAGAATCATTAATCCGATCTATAACATTTCATAACTTTCTGTATATATATATAGAGAGAGAGAGAGGAGTGAGAAAGCTTAATATAAAACATACCTCTTTAAAATGGAAGGAGGGAGTATTTATATAAATTCCATGCCAAAGATGACATCACCATTATCCTTATCATTTGCCATGTGTCATGCCGTCATTGGAGGGAAATCTCTCATGACATTACATTTGGATAAGGCCAAGGCCCTTAAACTGGACAAGGCATGGTTCTCTCCTGGAGACATCAGCATACTGAGAGAATCAAGATGCAACATGCGACATGAGACAATCATAACCTTTGTATTTTGCTTTTCTACCTTGTAACTGTAACTGCTCGAGGTAGTAATGAAAAATGCATCATTGGTTCCAAAACCTTGTTCATATCAAACTGCTTGTTTGTAGAACAATGAAACCGCCTATGGTTATAACCTCATTCAAATATTTTCTAACTTAAAATCATATTTTTGAAATGAAGGTTAAACATTCAGTTTAAACCGCACTTTAAACTTAAACTCATATCTTTTCAAGTGCACTTAATGCATTTCTATACTTTTCAAGTTGTAATTTTAAATCTTTCATTAGTATAGAAATCTATAGCTTAAGCTAAGTGTGTGCATTGACTTAGGACATGAATTATCTTGTGAATTCTTATGGACATGTTCTTACCAAGTACAATGTTTGCTTTTGTTATAGTAGGTAATGGCATCAATCAAATAGGGGGAGATTGTTGGGTATGCATATCTTATCCCTCCTATTTTGTATTAGATTTGATTGATACCATAACCTCCTATCTATTTTAAGGACTTTAGGACCCTATGTAATGAAGCTTAGACTTCAATTTTTTAGCTAAGTCCATTTTATATAATAGGTTAAAATTAGGCTTGAAGACTGGCACAAGACTCATTGGATATAAGGTTGCAGTTCCAAGCAGTTTCAAAACCGCACTTATGAACCGCACATGCAACTACATGTGGAATTCCTCTTTGAATCTGCTCCTTAAACAAATGCAGTACAACCGCTTGGTGAACTGCACTTGTTCAATTCCAATATTTCAACTGCACTTTGCAACCTCCTGGTGAAACCGCATCTATCCAACCGCTCCACACCAGACCGCATCCAATGATTGAAGACTTGAAGTGAACCACTTTTTACCGTTGGAATCCACGTCAGCAATATCAAAAGTCAACCACTAAATCTTGTCACGTGATTCAATGTCAGAGAAGATCTGTAAGGATCTTGAAAAGGTGACAGGTGTCCTAACCTCATTGCTTGCAGCTGGAGCCTGATCAGCTTTACCTGCTGCAGCTGTACCAAAGGACAAAAGTGGATATTGTGGACCAATGGGAAAGCATCAAGTACTGTCCTTGCAACAGTTGTGTCCAACGGCTAGTTCCTTGGTGCTTGGGTATAAATACCCCTAATCTTCACCATTTGAAGATTGCTTGAGAAAATTGAAAGTGCTGTGTTCATAGAAGCTGAAGCTCTGCCCAGAAATTATTCAACCCTTTGAATCTTCATCTTCAACCTTCAAGAAATTTATCCCAGCCCAGAAATCAAGCCTTAACACCATCAAGAATCATTGTACTCTACATCTCAAAGATTTAAAGAGCCTTGATCTTGTTCTCACACACACACCTCACTTGTTTAATCACATCGATTATTCATTTGAGATACACTGGTTATAGTCTAGGATTTGATTTTCATAGAATAGATTTTAGATTTGAGTATCAATCTTTGTAACTTGTAATCTCTCATACTCAATAGTAAAATCACTCTTGAAAATCCAAGACTAACCATCTTGGTAGTGGACGTAGATCGTTTATCGATTGAACCACTCCAAGTTGTGTGTTCTTATATTTCTGCATTTATTTCCTTGTGCTTACTAATTATTTATCTCTGTCTCTGTTTGATCTTATTTATAGTGATCCATTATTAAGAATTGTGTTTGGAGTTAACATTGTCAAAACCACACGTGTTTGTAAAACTGCACTTAACAAAAACCGCATCACCAAAACCGCTTTACAAACTGCCTCTCCCAAAACCGCTTTGTAACTCCATTATTCCGCTGTGCATTTTACAACTCTACTTGCAGTGTATTATCAACTGCAAGCGATTTTGTAAGCTTAGAGGTTTAGTTTTAAAAGAGGGCAAAAAATTTGTAACATCTATTCACCCCTCCCTCTAGCTGTTTTTCACCCTTGTTGCCACCTTTGGGACCAACAAACATCCTGCATGTGGGAACCAACATCCTGCAAGCGGGAACCAACAACATCCTGCATGCGACAACCGGGACCAGAGCCATAACCATAAACGTAACTTTAGCTAGAATCATAGTCATAAGCACACAACATGCATCATATAACGTACAACATATAATACGCGGCATACATCAAAAAACACATAATATGCGGCATGTAGCATATAACACATAATATGCGGCGTGTATCAATTAACACATAGGGGGAACCACATCATTAGCTATAACCCAGAACCCAACCTTTGCCGAGGTACTAGAACTACCAGGCGACAACCAGAACAATAGTCATACTTTGACGATATCCTCATAAAATAGGGCCCCCTAAAGACCATTTTCAAACTTGGGCCTGGTAAACATTTAACGGGAAAAATATTTTGTCATGGCGCATCAGAAGCCCCCGACTCCTTAGCTCGATTATTCATGATCGAGCTGAGGAGTAAAATAATATAAATAACAAAATATGACTTATCACATCGAGTCCACTTCCCTGATCCTTCCAACTCTTTCATTACTGACTTCTCATTTTACTTCAACTTTTTGCATTTTCTCTTTTTTTTTTTTTCTTTCCTATTTCAATCATTTCTTGTCTTTTTAACATCGCTTTTCATACTTCGGTTGTCGCGATCTGCGACCTATCCCTATCTTTAACTTGAATGATATTGCCTACTTTCTTTAACTTGCTTTGAATTTTCATTTTTTGCGTTCATTATTCTACCTTGATTTTTCACTTTATATGTCGCCTACTGCATTTTGCTTCAATAGTTATCTTTTTTGCTTCGATAGTTTATCGAAGATTCACTTTACGACCTTTATCTCTATATACACTACTCCCTTCAAAAGAGTGAGGCTTGTCTTTAGGCAGCCTCACTCCCAAGCTATGCTTCTCGCCCTTCAGCTTTACTTAGCTTCGGGGTGACTTACTATTCTTTGTCCATCCGTGCTTGGCACCTTTAAGCCAGGTCTTTCTCGAACCAACTCTAAAACCAAAATACATCCAGGCCACAACCTTACTTGGGCTAAACCTCGCGACCAAACTCACTTGGCCTAAAACTCATGGCCAAACCTCACTTGGCTCAAACCAGAACTTGCGGCCAAACCCACTTGGCCTAAAATTCGCAGCCAAACCCACTTGGCCCAAACCAAAACTCGCGGCCAAACCTCACTTGGCCTAAACCAAAAACGTGCGGCCAAATCTCATTTGGCCAAACCTCACTCGCGGCCAAATCCACTTGGCCCAAACCAAAAACTCGCGGCCAAACCTCATTTGGCCTAAACCAAAACTCACGGCCAAACCTCATTTGGCCTAAACCAAAACTCGCGGCCAAACCTCATTTGGCCCAAACCAAAAACTCGCGGCCAAACCTCATTTGGCCTAAACCAAAACTCGCGGCCAAACCTCATTTGGCCTAAACCAAAAACTTGCGGCCAAACCTCACTTGGCCCAAAACAAAACTCGCGGCCAAACCTTACTTGGCCATACTTGGCTCAAAAACCGCACTAAGGCCACATCTGGCCAAACCGCACTGAGGCCACACTTGGCCAAACCGCACTGAGGCCACACTTGGCCAAACCGCACTGAGGCCACACTTGGCCAAACCGCACTGAGGCCATACTTGGCCAAACCGCACTGAGGCCACACTTGACCAAACCACACTGAGGCCACACTTGGCCAAACCACCCTGAGGCCACACTTGGCCAAACCACCCTGAGGCCACACTTGGCCAAACCACAATGAGGCCACATTTGGCCAAACCACACTGATCAAAGCATAAAAATGCGCCAATCACAAACGCGCTAACTAAAAATGCGACAATCATAATCGCACTGACTAGAAAGCGACAATCACAAACGCGCTAACTAGAACGCGACAATCACAAACACGCTAACTAGAACGCGACAATCATAAATGCGCCAACTAGAAAGAGACAATCACAAACACGCTAACTAGAACGCGACAATCACAAACGCGTTAACCGAAACCGCACTACTCAAAACCGCGCTACTCTAAACCGCGCTAATCAAAACCACGCTACTCAAAAACCGCGCTTCTTCACAAGCCGCACTCGATCCTGCCCAATAAAACTCAAACTGCCTGAAATCAAATCTTGCGCCTTAGACCACTTGGCCAAACTATCTAGTTCCATCGTTGCTCAACTTTGGCCTGACACCTTTAAGCCAGGTCTTTCTATGCCTGCTAAAAAATCGGGACTTTCTGTGCCTGGCCTTTTGCCAGGACTTTTCTGAGCTTGGCCTTTTGCCAAGACTCCCGAGTCTGCAAGCGCAGATCCCGTTGAGCCTGACTTTTAAACCAAGACTTTTTTGAGCCTAGCCTTTTGCTAAGACTCCCGAGTCTGCAAGCGCAGATCCCGTTGTGCCTGGCTTTTAAACCAGGACATTTCTGAGCCATGCCTCTGCCAGGACTCTTGAGTCTGCCAGCGCAGATCCCATTGTGCCTGGCTTTTAAACCAGGACTTTTCTGAGCCAGGCCTCTGCCAGGACTCCTGAGTCTTCCAGCGCAGATCCCGTTGTGCCTGGCTTTTATACCAGGACTTTTCTGAGCCAGGCCTCTGCCAGGACTCCCGAGTCTGCCAGTGCAGATCCCGTTGTGCCTGGCTTTTAAACCAGGACTTTTCTAATAACTTCATCAACTTTGTCGCAGCTTTATCAACTTTGGGGCCGCTTTATCAACTTTTATCAACTTTGGGGCCGCTTTATCAACTTTGGCACATGAGCAGTTCGGGATGCGAGCCCTCCTCTCGGAGACAGTTCGGGGTGTAAGCCCTACAGTTCGGGATGTAAGCCCTCCTTTCTTTTCAAAAACTTTTCAAAAAACCGTGGCATCTCGCCAAACTTTAACTTTTCAAAAACTTTTCAAAACTGAGGCATCTCGCCAAACTTTCATTTTTCAAAACTTTTTCAAAACAGTGACATCTCGCCAAACTTTCATTTTTCAAAACTTTTTTCGAAACAGTCCCATCTCGCCAAACTTTCATTTTTCAAAACTTTTTCAAAACAGTGGCATCTCGCCAAACTTTCATTTTTCAAAACGTTTTTCAAAACAGTGGCATCTCGCCAAACTTTCATTTTTCAAAACTTTTTCAAACTTTTCAAACTGAGGCATCTCGCCAAACTTTCATTTTTCAAAACTTTTTCAAACTTTTCAAACTGAGGCATCTCGCCAAACTTTCATTTTTCAAAAAAAATTTAGAACTTTTCAAAACTGAGGCATCTCGCCAAACTTTCATTTTTCAAAACTTTTCAAAATCGTGACAGTTCGAGATGTAAGCCCTTCGGACAGTTCGGGATGTAAGCCCCACAGTTAGGGATGCGAGCCCTTCGGACAGTTCGGGATGTAAGCCCTTCGGACAGTTAGAGATGTAAGCCCGTCTTACAGTTCGGGATGTAAGCCCTTCGGACCGTTCGGGAGGTAAGCCCAGTGCAGTTAGGGATGCGAGCCCATCATTCGCAGTTCGGGATGCTAGCCCATCATTCGCAGTTCGGGATGCTAGCCCGTTATATACTTTATTATGCTCTTTATCATATAAGCAGTTCGGGATGCAAGCCCTTTGCAATTAGGGATGCGAGCCCAGCTCTCGTAGTTCGGGATGCTAGCCCATCATTCGCAGTTCGGGGTGCTAGCCCATCATTCGCTTTGTCGTGCTCTTTTTTCAAAACTTTTCAAAAACTTTTCAAACTACCGCATCCCGCCAAACCTTATCTTTTCAAAAACTTTTCGAACATGCGGAATCCAGCCAAACCTTATCTTTTCAAAAACTTTTCAAACAGCGGCATCCCGCCAAACCTTATCTTTTAAAAAAAAGTTCGAACAGCGGCATCCCGCCAAACCTTATCTTTTAAAAAACTTTTCGAACATGCGGAATCCCGCCAAACTTTATCTTTTCAAAAACTTTTCAAACAGCAGCATCCCGCCAAACCTTATCTTTTCAAAAACTTTTCAAACATGCGGAATCCCGCCAAACTTTATCTTTTCAAAAACTTTTCAAACAGCGGCATCCCGCCAAACCTTATCTTTTCAAAAACTTTTCGAACATGCGGAATCCCGCCAAACTTTATCTTTTAAAAAAACTTTTCAAACAGCAGCATCCCGCCAAACCTTATCTTTTAAAAAAACTTTTCGAACAGCGGCATCCCGCCAAAACCTTATCTTTTAAAAAACTTTTCGAACATGCGGAATCCCGCCAAACTTTATCTTTTCAAAAACTTTTCAAAACAGCGGCATCCCGCCAAACTTTATCTTTTCAAAAACTTTTCGAACATGCGGAATCCCGCCAAACTTTATCTTTTCAAAAACTTTTCGAACATGCGGAATCCCGCCAAACCTTATCTTTTCAAAAACTTTTCGAACATGCGGAATCCCGCCAAACTTTATCTTTAAAAAAAACTTTTCAAAACAGCGTCATTTCGAAACATGTGACGGGTCAACGTACCCATATACCATGATACTTCCATTTCCCATTACGATATTAGCATAACTTTTCATATTACTGATCTAATTTTTCACAAAAGCACATAGCATAAAACTCGCACATTTACTTTATGGAATATCATAATTCCTTTATATTTAATTTGATCAAGAGACACATTTTGTTAATTTGACGACTTTCACAATTAAACAACCAAGTCAGGTTACTGTCTACAAATTGGCATGAGACCTGCTACCACAAGATAAGACTAATACATACGCATTCATTTTTAGCAAATAGCAACAAGGGCTTCATATCATATTACACATTCTAAGGGGCATATTTAAAAATCCTTAGGTGAATCTTGCACATGAGCATTACGTTATTGACCTTATATCATATCTATAAAGTACGCTCCATATTAGCGGCCAAGCATGTCTCTTATCATAGCAACAACATATTGTAGCATAGTATCACATAATCAATTTCGAAAAGCATAGACTCCCTATATTCCAGTTATATTAAATTTTTCTCATTTATGTCAAAATCACAATTACTAAAATCACAACTGCTTTCTTTCTTAATAGTCGTCGACAATAGCATTTTCACACATGCATCATTGCCTACGTCTCATCCATTTCTAAAAAGTTGCCACATTTAAACATTTCTCATATCCGCATTTTGACTCACATGTTCAATTAATCAATTTCCTCCTACGAGAATTTATTTTCACAATCCAATTCTAAACGATGGTTGCTAATTCAAATAACTCTTATTCAAAAATTAATAATTCACATCCCCAAAACTTTGAATAAAGCCCAAGACAATCTTATAAGAATTTCATATTCTAGTCATCTTTAATCATGCTTTCGGTTTTCGTCTAAGTATCAAGCAAGCATAATAAACAGAGAACACTTTCTTTAACTTTGTCAGATACCCATTAACCATTTTCATTTTCTGCCATGCATATTTCTGATCAACAAAACTTTAGTTACTCATTATCTCTTTTTAATGACTTAGGGAGGCAAGCAAGTTAGGTCAATCAATTTAACATAGTAGCACAGAACACATTTAATTTTGTTATGTAACAACATTTCTAAGCATGCATTCATATTCTCACATAATGAATTCATATAAACATAATTTAACATGAATAGAAAAGATGGGAAGAGACGACCTGACGAAGGTTAACGATATTTTTGATGCATTCCGTTGAAAATTTAACGGGGACTTTTAGCGATCATTCGTTGAGACAGCTTTCCAATTTCAAAGCTAACGCACCAAACAACGACCCATACTGACCCCACCAATAAAATCTGCGGCTGAGAATCGGCCTTGACTTTCTTCCCCTCTTCCCGAACCAAACTCACGGCCCAGCACCAAACTCGCGGCCCATTAATAAAATCTGTCAGTTTTTGAAAAGTCACGGCCCAAAACCAGATTCACGGCCGAAAAGATCACAAATAACCCTATTTTTCAACATTTCTCTCCTCTTCATCTCTTTTTTATTTCATCTCTTAGCCAAGCAAAAAGACAACAATTCCATTTTATCAATATTTATTTCCAAGACATTTTCCCTTTACTCTCTTTTTTCTCTCATCTGGTATGACCTTTTTCCATCAGCGACCTCTCCCAACCGGTGGCATCCTTCAAACGGCGGGCTCCCTAAACGGTGACATCTAGGTTCCTCGATCTCTCTTAAGCGACAAGCTCCCCCTGGTCGACGGCTACCTTTCGACCTCGTCATCCCAAGCCCAACTCGGCGAGATTCCCTCAGATCACCGCTAGTACCATCGACATCCAGCCACGGCGACAAACAAAGCTGCCTCCATCTTCTCTTCAACCTTGACTTCTTCAAAAACCAATCTCGTCAAACCCAATCTTGCTCCGCCGGCTTCTGAGGGTTGCGACGTCAACGTGGCTTCCATCCTTTCCGGCGAGATAAACTGTAAGTCTCCTCTCTTTCCCACTCCGATTTCAATTTCCGCCATTTCTTTTTTTGGGACTTGATTTAGTGACCTCTAGTTTGCGATTTCACTCCCTTGCAATTTCCAATTTTACTGAATTCCCAATCCCGCTATTCTCAATTTCTGCCATTGCTTAGACGGTTCCAATCTCTGTCCGGGGACATTGAAGTGGGTCTTCATCTTTCTCATTTCCGTCTCTTTCTACTTTGAATCCGACGACATCCAAACCACGGCCTCTGCTGGTCACTGTCGTCGATCTCACATTAGTTGACACGTACTGAAACACGTGGGTAGGCAATTGACACGTATAGGATAAGGTTATTCTCAATTTGACACGTCTCTCCGACAGTGTACATCACTGTTCACAACTGTTCATTTTCTCTCTCTAACTTTCTCTTTGACTTCCGGCGAACAACCTCACCCTTTCTGGTGAACTAGGCATCCCTAGATTTTCCCTTCCCCCTCTCTTAAAAACAGTTTGCTCTGACTTTAATTCACTATTACGCTCTTTATCCACATTGTTGACTAAGGAGACGAACTGGAAACTACTGATTTCCATTCACTGCTCAAGAAAAACAAAAATTTTGACTTCCCATTCCGGCAAACTCCGTCAACTCCGATCTGAGCTTTCCTCCTCCCAGACAGAACGGAAACTGCTAACTAACCTTTCCGGCTGCTCCGGCGAACTCCGATTTGATTAGATCTGATTGCTACCCCTTATTGTAGTCTAACTTGATACACTTGGCTCCTCTAATCCGGCCTATCTTCGCCAAAAAATGTCAGTCCCGGCAACGGAACCAACTGATGCTGCCTTAAAAAATGGTTGCACAGGAACTGACTGGGGTAGAAACGGTGACCGATCCGGATAAACATGCTCCTTTAGGTCCTAAATAATGTGTGACCTACAAGATAAAACACCGTTAGGGTGGGGGCTTTTCCCTCCAAAAACCCTCCGCTGTGAGAATCATTAATCCGGTCTATAACATTTCATAACTTTTTGTATATATAGAGAGAGAGGAGAGAGAAAGCTTAATATAAAACATACCTCTTTAAAATGGAAGGAGGGAGTATTTATATAAATTCCATGCCAAAGATGGCATCACCATTATCCTTATCATTTGCCACGTGTCACGCCGTCATTGGAGGGAAATCTCTCATGAGATTACATTTGGATAAGGCCAAGGCCCTTTAACTGGACAAGGCATGGTTCTCTCCTGGAGACATCAGCATACTGAAAGAATCAAGATGCAACATGCGACATGAGACAATCATAACATTAGCAGCATATAACATGAGACATGCGACATGCAACCTACGACATGCAACATTCGACATGCGGGAACTAACGTCCCACATGCGGGAACCGACATCCTGCATGCGGAAACCAACATCTTGCATGCAGGAACCAACAACATCCTACATGCGGGAACCAACATCCTTCATGCGGGAACCGACATCCTGCATGCGGGAACCAACAACATCCTGCATGCGGGAACCAACAACATCCTGCATGCGGGAACCATCATCCTGCATGCAAGAACCGACATCCTGCATGCGGGATCCAACATCCTGCATCCGAGAACCGACATCCTGCATGCGGGAACCAATAACATCCGGTATGCGGGAACCGACATCCTGCATGCGGGAACCAACATCCTACATGCGGGAACCAACAACATCCTGCATGCGACAACCGAGACCAGAGCCATAACCATAAATATAACTTTGGCTAGAATCATAGTCATAAGCACACAACATGCATCACATAACGTACAACATATAATACGCGGCATACATCAAATAACAAATAATATGTGGCATGTAGCATATAACACATAATATGCGGCATGTATCAAATAACACATAGGGGGAACCACATCATTAGCTATAACCCAGAACCCAACCTTTTCCGAGGTACTAGAACCACCAGGCGACAACCGGAACAATAGCCATACTTTGACGATATCCTCATAAAATAGGGCCCCCTAAAGACCATATTCAAACTTGGGCCGGGTAAACATTTAACGGGAAAAATATTTTGTCATGGCGCATCAATAACTGATTCATAATTAATCGTCGTCTGAGCTTTTGGGTTTTTATTAAATTTTGATCACGACAGTTCATGTAACATTTGTCTTTGAACTCCCATTTCGGTCGTTTCTTAGTGTTGGTAATAAATTTTGAGTTGCTTTGCAACAGAATAAGTTGCATGCTTAGGTGTGAGTTGGCTGCGGAGGTGTAGGAGGTTTATTGTCTCAATTACAGTGCCATTTATTTTGGTTCAAGTATCTATCACTTTTATTTCTTAGTAGAACGTGAGAGTTTTATGTTGAATCCCTGGCATGGCATGAAGATTGAAGATAACGATGTTTTTTTAGCTTTGAATTTTTATGAAATTTTAATCTCGTCATTTAGTAATGTGTGAGATTTTAAATTTCGCATAAGCTTTTATATGTAATGACGATGCCAAAATCGTCAAATCATCCCAAACCCAAGCGTTCGGATGCTCCGGGGATTGCAAGGCCTGAAAATAAGAGAAAACACGTAAACTAAGCCGGGGCGAGTCCGGCTAAAGGCCCTCCGGCGTGAGAGTAAGTTCACGGTTTGTGTATGAGAAACTAAATTGACAAAGTTTCTGTATTGTAAAAAGTAACGTACCAAATAATGAGCCATGCGGCTTGTATTTATAGGGATGGATTGACAGAATCCATGTTGAAGTGAACTTGTAAAGAGATAAGATATAATCCTAAAAGAATTATATCTGTTAAGGAGTCATTGTTTGACTTGAATTGGTGTAGGTGGTTACAATCCTGATTGGATAATAACTGTTGAATCCTTGTTTGAATAGGATTGTATGATCTGCTAGCCGGAACGCCGAGGAGCATGAATGTTTTATCTCGGCTTTGGCAAGTAAGCCGAGATGCGTGATTTTGCTTCCTCGTCATTTGATGGTTGGCCGACATGGGAATATGCCGAGATGAACGATTCTCTCTCCTCGTCATTTGATGATATGCCGAGGTAAGAACTTTTCTCTCCTCGTCACTTGTGACATCTTGGAGTATGATGAGCCAAGTATGAAGATGTAAGGCCGAGGAGATGCTCCTCGGCATACGAGGAAGGTACCTCGGCCCTGTTAATTGAACATTGATACTTGTATATTGGATTATGTTTATGGCCCAATCCCTTCGGGCCCAACTCGGGCAAGCCCATGTTCGTATCTCGGTTTATACTGTTCAGTGGCCCCCGACTCTCTAGCTCGGCTTAGGACGAGGAGAAAGTCATCTCATCCTCGGCTTTATAGGATACAAACAGGCTTTGACACGTGTCCTTGGCATCGCTTGATATATCTGACGGTTAAAATTCTGATGATTGCATGGGGCCCCCCAGTCTTATCACACCTTGGAAGTTGTTACCAGCATTTAATTTAGGGGGCGCCATACCCGTTACCCACTTTACCCATGGGTTTGACCCGAATTCAGCGATTATAAAAGCTAAAACCCATTTCATTTAAACCTTTCCACACCCAAGTTATTTGAAAGAAGATAGCAAAGTTCAGGTGATAAACCCCACCGGCGTCTTAGAGCGTACACATACCCAGTTTCCGGCGAGCTTAGTTTTCCGGTGTTGTAGTTTTCTTCTTGATTTCGACCGTTCTCAACACTAAAAACAGGTACAATCCCTTTCCTTTACCGATTTACCTTTGTAATCTGTAATTTCTAGGGTTTTTTGGAAAGTTTTAATCTTGGAAACCGCCATTGTTGAGCTCTTGAAGCTTCTCTTGAATTTTTGATTTTTCTTGCATGTTTGTTTGGGTCTCTTTGAATCTTGTATGAATTCCTTAAAATTTTCAGTTGTTTTGTCTGCATTCCTTTGAATATTAAATAAACTCCCCCATTGATCTTTGATTCCCCTTAGAAATGGCTCGTTCTTGGGACCATTCCCCCCGATTCCGTTATGGGTATCACACTGGCAATCTGAGGGTTTACCAGAGAGAGGGGACCCTGGTTGATGCTGACCCTGGATGATATAGGAAAGAGGTTGAGAGGTTATGGTCATACTCGGATGTTCCTCCAATACCCAGATTCCACGAGGATAGATAGGATTGTGTCCAATTCCCCCAATATTATTGTATTTGAGGATAGGGCAGAGATGATGGAGCACATCGAACTGTTCTACCCATCTTCAGATCATATAGTTCGTGAGCGTCTGAGTGGTAAGGCTCCCTCCTCGGCCTTATGTAATGACGAGGAGGGGTATTCTCCCTTCCCCGTCCTAAGATCAGCCATTGACGAGGTAACTAACTTTGTCCCCTCGTCTTTTTGCAAATATGACGGGAAGAGAAGGAGAGACCTCCTCGTCCCCCCAAATAGTTGATGCTTTTATGGAGGGTGCCCAGGTTGAGGGCAGTAAAGGCCGAGGAAGGGGAGGCCGAGGTGGAGAGAAACGACAAGAGAGGCATCCCAAGGCCGGGGACCCTATGCTGTTAAAGTTGTACTCCACGTACGGGGTGGATAAAGCTGAATATAGATTAACTTATATTGGCAAACCCGATTTTAAGACAGATAAGGAAGAGAGGAGCTTCTATTACAATGAAGACTACGTCCACTTCTACTTCAAACAATTTCAACAGGGGCTCCATCTTCCTTTGGACCCCTTTATCAACGAATTTTTAGACGACGTGAGGGTTGTGCCGGCCATGCTGGGAGCCAATGGTACCAGGGTCCTTGTTAGCTTTATAGTGCTCTGCCGGAGCTTAGGTTATGAGCCGACCATGGGAGCCTTCCGCTATTTTTATCAAGTCAGCTTCGTCAAAGATAGTTGGCTTCTCGTCATCCGGAGTGCACCCAAGAAACCCAAACTTCTTCTTCCTATGTCCAGCAAGGTTGCAGGTTGGGATAACCATGCAATCAGGGTTGAGAGCCGCCAAGGCTGGGAATTCCAATCCCCTTGCCATCCTCCAACATCATCAGGCCCTCTTCAGCAATATGAATGGACCAAGGATCTGATCAAGCGCTTAGAGGAGTTTTTCGAGGTGGGACTCCTTGACTGGTCGGGAATTGAAGCCTCAGACCATTACTATGTCCAGGCAGGACTGATGCCGGGGCCGAAGGACGGGGTGGTTCCCCTTGTTACTGTGAAGCGGGGAAGGCGTTTCAATGATTAGATGACGCATCCCGACCTCGTCTTTCATGAGGATTGTCCGAGGTGTAAGGTCCCTCCCCTTGACCAATGTCTGGATGAAGAAGACGTGGTTGGATGTAAATGTCTTATCCTTTTGACACTTGTAGTTTTTTGCATTATTGTTGGCTTTCCTTCTACTCGTATCTAACCATTTCATCCTTGCCTTTGCAGATTTGACCCCCGAGGAGGAGGCAGAATTAGCCATGAGAAGGTTAAGTCCCATGGAGCTCGTCAAGCAAAAGAGACGTCAAGTCAAGAAATCGGGCTTGACAGAGAGGAAGGAGGAAGCCAACGCCCGTAACCTCTTGCTGATTGCTCAGGGTGACCATCCTCTTCCCATTAGATTGCATGAGGATGTTAATGACGAGGAGGCGGCGTCCGAGGAACGGGCTAACCAATCAACTGCCGAGGGGCATAGCCCCCAAGTTGATGCCGAGGTGGTGGAGGCCGAGAAGACCGACCTCGTCACAAGACGTTCTGGCTCCAAGAGGGCCCAGGTTGCTAGCGCCGAGGAGCCTGCAGCCAAGCGGGAAACTGTTGTGTCTTCCAATCCTGAGGCTCCTCTTCCCCTAACCATCCAAAGCATCAAGACCCAAGAAGAGGCCGAGGATCTTGCTCGGCGCTTGGCGGCCGACGTCCCCCGTCTGAAAGGCCTTCATCTGCAGGCCAGGAAGGGCCCCCATTTGAGATTGGTCCGAGCTCCCGTCCAAAGGGCCATGGACGAGGAGGCTTATGAAGCCCTGGTGAAGGAGAGGCCGAGCAGGGAGAACTTACTCTGCCGCAAGGGACTCATGATGGCTGAGGTAGCTTTCTCGTACCCTTATTTGTTAATTTCGTAACTTGTACTTGATAGGATCTGATATTGGTTTATCTTGCAGTGGGCTTCCATCACGGCGTATGAAAACGTCTTGGCTAAGGCTCAGGAGAAGCAGGTGCATGACGCCAAGGCTGCCCAAAAGACGGTGAGACCGAGAAGGCTGCCCTAGCTGAGCTTTTGAAGGCCAAGGATGCCGAGCTAGAAGATGCTCAGGCCAAGGTAGAGGCCGAGGTGAAGAGAGCCAAGGAGGCTCGCGTTCAGGCCAAGGATGCCCGTGATAAAGCCGAGGAGCAACTCCGGCTAAAAGATGCTGAGTTGGAGGAGGCGAGGAAGGCCGAGGCCGAGGTCCAAACGAGGGCCGAGGAAGCTGAAGCTAAGTACCGAGGGTTTGAGGCTACCCTTCCTGCCAGGGAAGAGGACATCGTGGCACGCTTTAAGGCTAGCCCAGCTTTTAAAGACGCCATGGTGGCCAGCTCAGCCTTCCAGGATACCGTGGATGAGAAGACGGCGACAATGTTCGAGGACAGGTACCTTCACTTGGCCCGTCGTCTGCTAGCTGATCCTTTCACAGGCTTGGACTTAAACAAAATTGCTCACTGATCCGCCAGATCGCATGACCAGAAGCTAGGCTCTTCACCCCTTGATCCCCTTCTCTCAGTATAACATGGATGTGATGGCTGAGATGGACGCCCAAGCCGGCCGCGAAGTGTGGGTGCCCCAATCACTTGTTCCTGGCAACCTTCAGGCCTTGGTGGAGGCCATCCAAGAGGGGGGAGCCGAGGCCGAGGGGGGAAACGTCGAGGAAGCTAGGGCTCAAGCCGATCAAACTGTTCTTCCTCCCCCTGGTACTATCACGGAGGAATGGTTTGAAAAGCCTTTTGATGATGCCAAGCAGTCTTAGGATTTTTCTTTCCTTTTTCCCTTTGTAATAGCTTGTTAGGACTTGTACTTTTCTGTTGAATATTAATGAAAAGGTCCTATTTTAATTCATATTGTTTCAATGAATTGTTTGTTTATTGGTATGTTGTGTATAAGCACCAAACTTTGTGAAGGGAGGGGAGTCAAGGGCATACCCTCGTCCCTGATTATTGAGCAAGTAATTAGGCCGAGGAAGGACTCCTCGGCTTTGACTCTACTCTTAAGTCGTATAGGCCGAGGAAGGTCTCCCCGGCTTTGACTGTACTCTTAAGTCATATAGGCCGAGGAAGGTCTCCCCGGCTTTGACTGTTCGGCAATTTCTTCTTTTTCGTCTCCTTATGCCGAGGAAGATGACTCGTGCACAGGTTTCAGACGTGATGCCTTTTAGTCGTACTAACAAGGTGTTTCCTTGTCTTGACATGAGGCAAGTCATTAGGCCGAGGTGAGATCCTCGGTCTTGACTGTGATAATTGTAATCCTGGAATCAAGACGGACCCTTGTCAGGATGTAAGGTAAGCCATTAGGCCGAGGAGGACCCTCGTCTTGTCTGTTAAGAGCCTATAGTCATTGAGTCAATGCGGACCCTTGTCAAGACGTAAGGTGTATGTTTTGAAGAGTCGGGGATAAGATCCTCGTCTTCTGGTGTTTGTGTGAGGAGTCGATAGTGGCTTTGCATGTTGGAAGAAACTGCTTTCGTAAAACTGAAACGTGATTACATCGAACTGCAATCCTATCAACTAAAAACGAAAAAACAAGAAACTAATCTACTGCAAAATAAACTAGATTAGTGATAATATTTTCTAAGATTGTCGGAATGCCATGGGTGCTTGAGCTCCTTCCCCTACTTAGTCTTTAATATGTAGGTCCCTTCACGAATGACATGAGTGATGATATAGGGACCTTCCCAATTTGGGGAGAGCTTGTTTTGTTCTGCTTTCCGACCGGTTGCTTCAATTTTTCTAAGTACACAATCACCTACTTGGAATACTCTTCTGATGACCCTCTTATCATGATACGCCTTAGTCCTTTGCTTGTAGTTCACCATCCTCATCTGTGCAGCTAGTCATTTTTCATCTATCAGGTCTAGGTCTAGGAGCCTATTAACCTTGTTGACTTGCTCATCATAATGGGAGTTTCTCACAAAGAGGGATGGCCATTTCACTGGTGCCATAGCCTCGTAACCGAAGGTTAGTGCGAATGGGGTTTCCGGTTGGCTCCTGGTGGTTGTGCAGAATGTACCCCCATAAGGCTAGGGGAAGTTCGTCCAACCATCTACCCTCGCGACCTTCAAGGTTCTTGGTAAGGGCTGTTAGGACTAGTTTGTTGGCAGCTTCTGCTTGACCGTTGCCTTGGGGTCTGCTAACTGAGGATTTTGCATGGCGGACTTTGACTCTTCCCAATTTTGTTGTAAATTCCGTAGAGAACTGGAGTCCATGATCAGAAACAATTGTATGGAGGAGGCCAAATAGATACCAGATGTAGTCGTGGACGAAGTTAATTGCGTTCTCTTCCGTTATCTTGGCCAATGCCTTTGCTTCTATCCACTTGGAGAAATCATCAACAGCTACGATGACGTACTTGCAATTACCACGGGCGGGAGGGAAGGGTCCGATGATGTCAATTCCCCACATATCAAATGGCTACGTAGGTATCACAAGTGTTTGCTCCACTGCTGGTAGTCTAGGAATGTCAGAGAATCTTTGGCATTTATCACATTTTCTAATATAGGCGTGCGCGTCCTCCCTTAGGTTTGGCCAATAGTAACCTAGCAATATGATCTTGTCAGCTAAGGTTCTGGCCCCCGGGTATCCGCCGCAAACACCTTCATGTACTTCTGCCAAGAGGTTCTCAATTTCCTTGGGATAGACACACCTTAGCAGGGGCTTCGTGAAAGATCTTCGGTAGAGGACTCCGTTCATCACAACGAACCTTGGGGACCTCTTCTTGATAAGCTTAGCTTGAGCTTCATCTTCTGGGAGTTTCTCCTTCTCAATGTACTCAACGTAGTCATCGATCCAACATCTCTCCACTCCATCTAGGAGCATGACTTGTAATCTTTCATACGCAGGTTCCTCAGCATAAACTACATATGGACTGGTCTTAGATGTAGACACATCCATGGTTGCTAGTTTAGATAGAACGTCTGCGACTTGGTTGTCTTCCCTGCCTATTTGCTTGAGTTTGAAAAATTCCATCTTCTTCGTCATGTCTAGGACAAGGTCCCTATATTTGGCAAGGGTGGGGTCTTGGGTGTTATACTCTCCCTTTACTTGTTTGACAACGAGTTGGGAGTCACAGAAAGCCGCCACCTTAGTTGCTCCGTAGAAGGAGGCCAACTCAATACCGAATATTAGAGCTTCATATTTCGCTTGATTGTTGGAGGCAGGGAACTTGAAACGGATAGCATCTTGCATGGTGTATTCTCCTTCCGGACATGCCAGTATAACTCCAGCTCCGCTTCTTTGTTTTGTAGCAGACCCATCCGTGTATAGAATCCAACAGTTGGATGGGAGTTCGATGGGAGACTCTTCTTCCTCCGGTGCATTTTGCTTACGGGAGGTGGGGACATGTTCACCCATGAAGGCAGTCTCAACCATGAAGTCAACCAAAGGCTGTGCCAGGAGGGTCTTCCTTGGTTGGTACGCGATATCAAACTCCGTGAGAGCGATAGACCAATTCAGGAGACGTCCTGAGCCGTCCAACTTGTGCAGTATTTTCTTCAGTGGTTCATTCGTATACACGGTGATGGGGTGGACAGAAAAGTATGCACGTAGTTTCCTTGATGCAATAACTAGCGCGTACGCTATCTTCTCCACATTGAAGTATCTGCTCTCTACGTCTGACAATGACTTAGAGACATAGTAGACGGGCTTTTGAATTCCTTCATCATTCCGAACTAGAACGGCTGCGACAGCATGATCGGTGGCAGCTAGGAATACGTACAGCATCTCACCGGTAGTCGGACTACTGAGCAAGGGAGGGGAACCCAAGTACTCCTTCAATCGGAGGAACGCTTCGGAGCATTCGGGAGTCCAGGAGAAGCTCTTGGTACCCTTCAATACCTTAAAAAAGGGCAGTGACTTTTCGGCGGATTTGGCGATGAATCTTCCAAGTGCCACTATTCTTCAGTTTAGTCTTTGAACCTCCTTGATGGTGGTAGGTTCCTTCATGTCAATGAGCGCCTTGATTTTTTCAGGGTTGGCCTCTATTCCCCTTTGAGATACCATGAAGCCTAGGAACTTTCCCGCTGTTACTCCAAATATGCACTTGCTTGGATTCAGCTTCATGTTATTAGCTTGGAGGTTGCTTATTGTCTCTTCCAGGTCAGGAGCGTGACTGCCCTCCTTGGTCTTTATGACCATGTCATCGATATAGGCCTCCATGTTGCGACCTATTTGTGCTTCAAATACCTTGTTCACCATGCGTTGGTATGTAGCACCGGCATTTTTGAGCCCAAAGGGCATCATAATATAGCAGTAGTTTCCCCCAGGTGTTTGGAAGGCCGTCTTTTCAATGTCCTCTTCCGCCATTTTGATTTGATGGTAGCCTGAATAGGCGTCTAGTAAACTGAGTGTCTGGTGTCCAACAATGGAGTCGACCAACTTGTCAATTCTGGGGAGAGGATAGCTATCCTTGGGGCAGGCCTTGTTCAAATCAGTGAAGTCTATACACATACGCCACTTCCCATTTTGCTTCTTCACCATTACTACATTGGCCAACCAAACGGGGTACTTGACTTCACGTATAATTCTGGCGCTAAGTAATTTCTGCACCTCTTCTTTAATAGCTTCCTCCTTGTCCCTTGCAAAGTTTCTCCTTGTCTGGGAGATAGTCTTCGCCAAAGGATCAACTTCCAGGCGGTGGAGGGCTACTTCTTCATTGATCCCTCTCATGTCTTCGACTCTCCAAGCAAAGACGTCGAGACTGTTTTTCAAGAGGGAGATGATTTTTTCTTTCTCTTCTGGAGATAGTTGGCCCTCGAGTTTGATTTTTTGTTCAGGATAGTCAGGATTGATGACTACCTCTTCCAGCTCATCTACAGGCTTCATTTCAGGACCGTCTCAAAATTCCAGAGACTCGATAATAATTTCTCTAATTCTCCTTCCTTCATTGTCGTTCACGTTGAGGCCTTCTTCCTCCATAAGTTCATCAACGTCGGGAAGATCGACCTTCCCCAAGTCATGGTTGGTCCCCGAGTTCTGGCCGTTGACGAGAATGGGGTCTTCCTCGGGGACGAACGGAACTATACTTGGTCATCTGCAATTTCTTGGACCATAGGTACTTCCTCAGATACAGGTGGAATTGCGCCTGGTCATCTGCAATTTCTAGGACCATAGGCTCTTCCTCATCATCAAGTACCTCTCGGATATAGCTCATTCTGGAGCTAGTTTCGGTGGTTTTTTGAGATTTAGAGATCTTGATGTTTTCCTCAGGGTTATCTATCTCCACGCTTTTAGATTTTCCCGACTCTTGACGATATGCTCCAAGAAGTCTTTGGGGGTCGCCCTCACACATCCAATTCCAGCACGAGTGGGAAATTTAACTCGTTGGTGAGGAAGGGAGGCTACCATCCCAAGTTTAGCTTGACTTGGAATGCCTATGATTGCATGATAATCACTAGTCAAATTCATGACTACAAAATTGACAGTAGCTTTGGCTCGGAAGGGGTGTTCACCGACTTCAAGTTCCAATTCCACCGTTCCCTTAGCTCCAACCTTATGGTTGGTGAATCCTTCCAGCCTACCATGATATGGTTCCAGCATAGTGTCTTTCAATCCCATTTGTTGGAAAGCTGAATAGTACAGAATGTCACGAAAGGCCCCCGTGTCCACAAGTAATCTTTCTGATTCCATATTGTCAATCCAACCCTTTATCACCAAGGGTTGTTCACGGGCAGTGCGGCTCCCTGCCAGTTCGTTGGGAGAAAAACTGATGACCTCTTCCGCCTTATGAATCCAAGCAGGCACATGGTACACTTTGCTTAGTTCATGGATTTGGTCCCTCAGCTTTCTGGTAGAAGTTACTTCTTCACGGATCACGTGTAATTTGGCTCTAGGAGGCCTACGTTCTCCGTCTTCACTTTTATCATCATCTTCGCTTTCCTCTTCCTTTCGCTTTCGCTTGTTGTCTTTCTTCATGACATAGCGATCTAGCTTCCCCTCGTCGACCCATCGTTGGATCATTTTCTTGAGGGCCCAACAGCCATCAGTGGTGTGCCCATTGTCCTTGTGAAAATCACAGTATTTAGAGGTGTCACGAGGAAACTTTGGTTTATCGCTCAGCGGACGAGGGGGTAGAAGATTTACAAGTTGCATGATCTCAGAGATGGGTTTGGTAAGAGGGGTGAACACCTCAGGTTTCTCTGTGCTTCTTGTTCTGTTCTTCCCCTTAGATCCCTTGCCATTCCCATTGTCATTCTGGCGAGTGCCCGTCGCCTCTGGTTCCGCCTTGTCGGATCCCCTTTTCTTGCTCTTGTCCTCGGCCATTGCAATGGCGTATGCCACATGGTATAATTCGGACTTGGACTTAGGTTCCCGGGCGGAGAGTTCATAGATGAGGGGACCAGATTTCAATCCAGAGTTGAAACAAACTATGACTTCCCCGTCGCCGAGGCTCTCTTCTACCTGGTCCGCCATTTTGCGGAATCGGTTGTAGTAACTGAGGGTGGTTTCTCCCTTTCCTTGCTCGATATTGGCAAGGTCGGTCAATCTCATCTTTCTCCTTCCAGCTGTGGCAAAGTGATTCAAGAACATTCTCCTCATGCCTCTCCAGCTATCGATGCAACCTTTTTTCAGCTCACGGAACCAAGTCAAGGCTGTTCCGGAGAAGGTGCTCGCGAAAGCTTTGCAGAGCATGTCATCAGCTACAGTGAGGAGGTTCATGGTTTGTTCAAAACTTTGCACATGGTCCTTTGCGTCAGTGGTTCCGTTGTATTTTTCAAAATTCGGGATCTTAAAGTGAGGATTGGGTGGTGCCGCTGTTATCCTCAGGGAGAACGGACGAGTTGCCCAGTCAAAGTCATCATCATCAAACTTCTTTCCCATCTCCATGTCATCAAGTCTTTATTTTAATAGTTCCCATTGTTTGGTTTCCACTCCCTTGTCACTGCTAGAGCGAGTGCTTCGATGGGAGCTACGGGTCGATTTATCCTTGGGATGACCATTCACCCTACTATGCTCCCCGTCATTCCGGTGGCTGTCACATCGTTTTGATGGTGCTTTATCACGTTTTGGTTCCAACTCTTGGCCACCAAGTACCATCCTGTATGGTTCAGGTGTTCTTGGTCGTGCAAATTCACGATGACGAGGGCGGGGAGAGTCAGGGCGAGGTCGACGAGGTCGAGGAGACCTGGGACGACGAGGCGCCATGACGAGACGAGGAGGGGAAAGCCTTTTGGATAAGCTGAGTTTCGTTCTTAAATCCTTTGAGTTCACTTCTTGTTCCCTGGAACTCAACTGGCTTCTCAGGTCAACTACCTGGTCTTTCTTCTGGTTGATATGCCGAGGACGGGGAGGTTCTCGGAGGGCCTGCTTTGGTGGTTCAGCGGGTTCGAGGGGAGGACCTCGTCGCTCACCTTGCTTCCTTCCACGAGAGTTTCCCATCGACGCAGCATGAACTCAGCCATGGAATTATCAGGATCCAATTGCAATAGGGCAGCCTGTGTCTCATACATCCTTTGCAACGTCTCCATTTGCCTATGCAGCAAAGTGCGTCGGTCAACGGTTTGAGTACCTTCCGCTTGGCCATCATCGGCTTTCTTTGTCATCTTCCTTCCCACTCGTTTCTGACGAGGGCGAGTAGGACGAGGAAGGTTAGCTCCCTCTCCCTCGGCATTCGCCTGACCCATGGAACGAAGAGTCATGGCGAGGGGAGGGGGGCCGTCTGGCTGAGGTAGAGGAGGAGGAGGAGGTAGTACCTCGGCATCCTGGTTAACCCCATTCACTTGGGTTTGTTTCTCAGCAGTTATACTTGTGAATTGTCCGTCCATTGCAAATCAAGAATTGTAACGGCGAATTTACCAAAAACGAGATTTTTCAACAGATCTCAATTTCAGGCAAAATTGGGGCAAATTCCGATCGCTACGGTAGTAGTATAATTGTGATTTTACCAAAACCAAAAAATTTCAGGCCAACACGCAAGTTTTAACACGAACTTGGCGAATTTCGGCCAAAATTTGCAGATTCCGGCCGAATTAAGAACAAAGCAGAATCGGAGCAGATTTTCCGTTCTAATCAAGAATAAATTCGGCAGAAAACAGGCTTCATGCGAACTTTTTCAGGCCAAACAAAGGGTGTTTGAATCGATTTCTCGGCAATGGAACCAATTGATGATGTCAAAATCGTCAAATCAGCCCAAACCCAAGCGTTCGGATGCTCCGGAGATTGCAAGGCCTGAAAATAAGAGAAAACACGTAAACTAAGCCGGGGCGAGTCCGGCTAAAGGCCCTCCGGCGTGAGAGTAAGTTCACGGTTTGTGTATGAGAAACTAAATTGACAGAGTTTCTGTATTGTAAAAAGTAACGTACCAAATAATGAGCCGTGCGGCTTGTATTTATAGGGATGGATTGATAGAATCCATGTTGAAGTGAACTTGTAAAGAGATAAGATATAATCCTAAAAGAATTATATCTGTTAAGGAGTCATTGTTTGACTTGAATTGGTGTAGGTGGTTACGATCCTGATTGGATAATAACTATTGAATCCTTGTTTGAATAGGATTGTATGATCTGCTAGCCGGAACGCCGAGGAGTATGAATGTTTTATCTCGGCTTTGGCAAGTAAGCCGAGATGCGTGATTCTGCTTCCTCGTCATTTGATGGTTGGCCGACATGGGAATATGTCGGGATGAACGATTCTCTCTCCTCGTCATTTGATGATATGCCGAGGTAAGAACTTTTCTCTCCTTGTCACTTGTGACATCTCGGAGTATGATGAGTCAAGTATGAAGATGTAAGGTCGAGGAGATGCTCCTCGGCATACGAGGAAGGTACCTCGACCCTGTTAATTGAACATTGATACTTGTATATTGGATTATGTTTATGTCCCAATCCCTTCAAACCCAACTCGAACAAGCCCACATTCATATCTCGATTTATACTGTTTGTTCATGTAAAATGATTTGCACATAAGGGAAGGGTCTGTTGGAATTATTTGGAAAGAAACCAATTCCGTGTCAACCGAACTATCACAGGCCGCGTCGGCTCCGACCAAACCCTATATATATAAGCGCATTTTATGTGAGCCTTGTTTTTGAATGTCATCCTTACAAAGTCAAAATCTTCTTGATGTATGAACGTTCTTCCTCGCTTCACACCGGCCTCTAGTGGCACCCCCTTTCTTATATATTCATGAAGATTGCAGCAGGTAACAAATTTAGTCCAATTCACAAGCCCTCAAATCCATTTAGGTTACGTCTCAATTGAACCTCTTCTTTCAACCTTAGCAATTCAAATTCGTTGCCCTTCATGTTGATGTTTATCAGTAATCAAGCTCATTTGGATTCCTATGCCCATTTCATTTACACCCACGAATTGAATTTTTCGAATTTCTAAGTTAAATGATTGTCCATTCAACGTCCGCCTCCACTGCGGGCCGCCGTGATTCGTCACAGTTGTTTTGGGTTTCCCCTCTATTTTGCCCATGTGAAAGGAATTCGAACAACTCCAAGTCATTGATTTCTTTTTCCACTAGGAGGAAAAAGCATACATCTCATGGAAATTTAAGAAGGAAATGTGTAATTTGGGCTTGTGTGATTCCAACTGATGGTGGTGGAAGCCACAGCCATAGGTTAAACTTAGATGTTGCTAATTCGATGGCAAGGGGTGCCGAGAACTATGTAAAACGTTTATCTAATGATGAATTGGATCATCAAGAAGAGGGTGAACCCTCTCAGGAATCCGTTCAGATGGGGGCTTCTAATTTTACAAACTTTAGAGAAGACCCCATTGTAGATAAGCTAAGGACCCAACTTGGTGTTATTCACCCTATCCCCTCCCCGCCCATTAATCGCAACATTTTCGGCTTGTTTGCCTTCTTTTTCTTTGTTGGAGTTGCTTTTGATAAGCTTTGGACATCACAGAAGAGGAAGAACAAGAATAAGTTGGGTGGGGATGGAGGGCTGGGAGCGCAGCCGGGTATTTGGCCACAGGTGCCCACAAGCTTCTCTTTGTTCCTTGAGAAAGATTTGCAGAGGAAAGAGTCGGTGGAGTGGGTGAATATGGTGTTGGGGAAGCTGTGGAAGGTATATAGAGGTGGGCTTGAGAATTGGGTCATTGGATTGCTTCAGCCTGTCATTGATAATCTCAAGAAACCGGATTACGTGGAGAGAGTTGAAATAAAACAGTTCTCGCTTGGGGAGGAGCCTTTATCTGTCCGGAATGTTGAACGCAGAACCTCGCGTCGTGTCAACGATTTACAGTAAGTTTCTCCCTAGTTCTCTGACTTTTCTATGTTGTTCTCTCTCACTTATTTTTTTGGAGGAGAATATTCAGAATACATAATAGATCTTTAAGCTTGTTGTGTGTGGAGTACTAAACAATATTGAAAAAAATGAACAAATATTATCAAATACAAGAAAGTAAATCTAACTTTAGGATGGTCCAGCTCATTTATTTTAAAGAAGAAGAATACTAGAATACCTGTCAAAGTTATTTTGGGACGGAATACTAAATTGTGTTGGAGATGCATAAGCAAATTGAATAGCTTGGAACATGGGTATACTTCAAGTTAAGTTTTACAGCAGCAGAAGAGTATCATAACCATTTCTGTTTCTCCAAACTCTATGTTGAGGGAATTCCACCAAAACATAAAATCTCTACGTACATTACTCTGACAAATATGTCTCAGGTCCTGAAGCCGTATGCATGTTTAGTATTCTAGACTACCAGCCTAATTCAGTGCAGCCTTTTGTTTACTACTTGCTTACGGTTGGCTGCATTACTAGTTCCCGTTCTGCATATAAAGGTGCATTTCCTTACATCATATGTGAAAAGCTTGATCCCATTCCTGCTTAGAGATACTAAATACCACTTTTTTAATATGTTCATACAATTACTGATTCAACATATACATGTTATTTCTGTTGTCTCAGGATTGTGTAAATTTATAATTGTCTCCATGGACCAATTATCCAAACCACATTTACC
Source organism: Adenophora triphylla var. japonica (assembly GCA_022495995.1). Classification (NCBI taxonomy): domain Eukaryota; kingdom Viridiplantae; phylum Streptophyta; class Magnoliopsida; order Asterales; family Campanulaceae; genus Adenophora; species Adenophora triphylla. The sequence continues at coordinate 229,956 of JAFEMH010003133.1, forward strand.
AATGTCAAGTTCTTGATTAGCATTCTCTAACAGATTAATATTTTACGTATAAGATATTTCTCGAGACCTGTTAATGATAGGTCTCAATTCGAGTCATCTTACTTGCATTTCTTTTTGTTAATAATGCCTTAGTTGTGATGCACCTACATGTTGGCTTATCTCTGCACGTATGAGTGGATTTAACAAGTGAGCTGGACTTTTAAGGCTTGATAGAATTGTTGCGTTGCTGCCTCTCTCTACCAACAGACTTTTGTATTAGTTAGTGAGGACTCCCTAAAGTAAATAAAAAATGAGTAGTGCAAAAACAAAGATATGATTGCAGTCACTGCACAAATTAACTACTTGACGTTATAATGATGTCCAATCTATCATGCTTATAATATCTACTCATGAGCCGTTTAAGTAAGCGGAAAATTGAGGCTTACATTTGTTTGGCACTTTCTAGAATAAATGGATCAGGCCTTCTGATGTAGATAGGACTTTATTCAAAGAATGGTAAGGGACTTAGCTATTCCCTATCAGTTGATACTGTATTTCAAACCATGGCAGCTTAGATTGGAAATTTCCTCTTCTGTGTGTTATGGCTCTGAGGCTCTCCGATTTATTTATTTTTGGTCTTTCTGTTTTTGTGTTTTTTTTTTTTTTTTTTTTGTTTGATAGAAAAGAGCCTTTTATTAATAAGAAAGAGATGAATGTGGCCTAATGGTAAAGAACTCGTCTACGGAATGAGAGGTTCTGAGTATCAGTCCCAAGCACAGTTGTTTGTTCTCTATTCCTATGTGAAGTTAGTTTTTTGGGTCTTATTTCTTCTAACAAAACCGTCTGTACTCACTATCAATAACAGAATCTCATTCGAGAGCCAAATTAGTCAATTTCAGTAAGGCTGTGCATAATTGTAAAGGAACCTTAGAGCCCATCATACCAAATTCACTGACTTGGAACTATGATTCTCTAGCTAATGTGACGTACACTCAAAAAATTAGCTGTCTTTCTCTGTTGCCTAAGGTCTTATTTTATGTGAAACATGCCTCAATCTCTTAGACGTACCAATAATATTGAGGAATGTTATGGACTTCAGTTTTAAACATTAACTGTATCGGCAATTATACATTAGAAAGTGTCTTATCAAGAGGAGAAAATCAAGTAAACGTTGTCGAATAAGTAAATTGGGCGAAAATTCAAATATTTCAGTTGAGTCAATCTCATGCCATATGCTATTGGAATGGAGGTAAAATAAACACCGGCGTAATGAAGTCTGCTTTTCTAAGCAAGTCCTGCACTCAATCTTCGCAGTTGTAGATGAGGATAAAGTGTGCTAGTCTTTGCTGGCTTGGTGATCGTTTTAAGATAGTTGCATGTAAAAATTTAAAATGCTTGAGAATGTTCCTTCATTCCCCAAAGGGTTGACAATGTTAGTGTTGGTCTTTTCGAAGGGGTTTGTGGTACGTGTTTTTGCTTGTGATAGTAGTCTTTCTTGCTATTCTTGAAACTCATTTTTTTTAGCTACACCAAAGGAATTATATGATAGTGTATCTAATTGATTGCTATTCTATGTGATGCTATAAAGGTACCAAATAGGCCTGCGTTATACTGGTGGTGCTCGTATGTTGTTAATGCTGTCACTCAAGTTTGGCATTATTCCAATTAAGGTACCAGTAGGTATTCGAGATTTTGACATTGACGGAGAACTTTGGGTCAAATTAAGATTGATTCCGACAGAGCCTTGGGTTGGAGCTGTTTCATGGGCCTTTGTTTCACTTCCAAAAATAAAGTTCGAGTTGTCGCCATTTCGTTTGTTCAATCTAATGGGTAAGTCTAGTTTCAATGGCAATGAGGATTTTTTATTTTTGCATGGTTAACATCTTTTATAAATTTTTTTAACTTTCACAATATGTGTGTGTGTGTGCTTATATATTATACCACCTCTTTTCTTTTTTTTTTCGCTCATCTTCTTTGACGAGTCCATATGTTGATTTATGTTAGCCGACCATAAATCATTTTGGGTCAAAGATTTTGTTGTTGTTGTTGTTGTTGTTGTTGTATGGTTAACATCTATAAAGTACTATCTTTGTAACTTTTGCATTGATTCAATGAGAAGATATGTATACAATAATTTAATAATGGGAGGCAAAATGGAGATACTCCCTTGTCCCATAATAAATGCTGCTTTTGACTTGACAATATTTTAAAGGAATACTCCCTTCATTCCACTTCACTTGGCACTAATTTCCATTTTGGTTCGTCCCACTTCACTTAGCACTACCCAAAATAGAAAGTTTTTATACTCAAAACACCAATCAAATTACTATTCCCCTGCTCATTCTGTCTCCTACTTTACTTTTCCTACTCACAACACCTCCTTGCACTAATTCTCTCTCCTACTTTTCCATAATTCTTGTGCCAAAAAATTTGGTGTCAAGTGAAGTGGAATGGAGGGAGTATGCATTATTTGTTTGGGTACCTATATCTGAGTTTCGGGTGCGTGGGGAGGAGGGGAACACAATATCTTTGAACTTCCATTTTTTCCACCATCTAAATAATAGATAGTCCGCCGATGTTTGTTCTTTTCTTCTTTATCTCCGGCTTGTTTGCTGGAGAAACATGATTCTCGTGTTTAAGTTTTAGAGGGCTCGGGAAATTATTCTTGTAAATCTTTTCTTAGTTTCTTTATTCAGAGCCCCACTCCATCGTTTTCCCCCTTGCTTCCTACGTTGGAAGTCGAAAACCTCTTTCAAGATTTGGGAATTTATATGGCTTCTAGCTCTTAATAAAATCAAAACTAATGACAAACTGCAGATTCATAGGCCCATTAAGTGTCTGACATTTGACACATCTTTGAGAAGGTTAATAGACCAATTGGTGTGTGAATTGCAAGAAGTCGGATTGCTTCATTGCTTTGTATCTTTGGAATCGGTTGTTTGAAGTGGCTAGAGACATATGGGTTACTCCGGATTTTGTTTCTTCTTTCCTTTATATTCAGCTCAACCTATAAAGGAAGTGATGCGAGACAGTTGTGGGATTGTGGGATTTTCATCGCACGTTGGTGTATTTGGTTGGAGAGAAATGCTAGAATTTTTAAGAGTTGTTACTTACCGAAGCATCTTTTTTTTTTTTTTGGAAAAAGTGATATATCTAGCTTCTCTTTGGGTTTATGCAAATGGTGCGTTCAAATGTCTATCTCGCTGAATGACATGATGAGAGATTGGGTTGCTGTCAATTTGTAAAGCTATTGTATTTTTTTCGTTGTTCATTCTAGATAAACCCCTTGTTCATCCATTTTGTACTTTTGAGTTTCTTCCAATACAATCTTTTTTTCTTCTAAAAAAAGTTTAACATCATTGGAAGCAGGGAGGTTGGGGCGATCACATTGGATAGTAACATTATGCAAGCTTCTGACTTTCTCCGCTATCTTGGATCTGTTATCCAAAAAATGGAGATTTGGATGGATATGTAGCTCATATAATCAAAGCAAGTTAGTTGAAGTATAAGAGTGTCACAATGTTTTGTGTGATCCCTACGACATAGATTAAAGTGAAAATTCTATTACCCGGTAGTTAGGCCTACGTTGATATGTCATTGAGTGTTGGGACGTGAAACAGATTAACATAAGGGAGAAAGTAAGAGTTGCACCCATTTTAGATAAGTTAAGAAAGATAAGCCGAGGGAGAATCGCCTTAGATGGTTTGGCCGTGTGAGATGGAGACCAAATGATGAACTAGTTAGGAGGTTTGAATATTGGAGAATTGATAAGATGGTGAGAGGTTAGGAAAGGCCTAAAAAAACCTAATTATTTGACCCACCTCCCAACCCACACTTTCCACTTCCCCTTCCCTCCCACCCTTCCATTTTTCCACCTTTCCCCCCAACCTCACTTAATTATATCACACATTTCCTCCCTCTTCTCCATTTGGGAGAAAGTAAGAGTTGCACCCATTTTAGATAAGTAAGAAAGATGAGCGGAGGGAGAATCGCCTTAGGTGGTTTGGCCATATGAGACGGAGACCAAATGATGAACTGGTTAGGAGGTTTGAATATTGGAGAAGTGATAAGATGGTGAGAGGTTGGGAAGGCCTAAAAAAACCTAATTATTTGACCCACCTGCCAACCCACACTTTCCACTTCCCCTTCCCTCCCGCCCTTCCATTTTTCCACCTTCCCCCCCCCCCAACCTCACTTAATTCTGTCACATTTCCTCCCTCTCCCCCATTAATTCCGACACCTTTCTCTCCGTTTCCTCCATGTTAAAAAAGAAGAAAACCTCCTACCACATCCCTTCAGTTTTGACTTTACCCATCAAAACATCACCACCAACCATGTTTGAATCTAGATTCTTTTATAAAGATTTGATGTGAATATCAAGCTTGAACACTGCCATTAAAAGTTTCAAGATCTTGACTTCAATTTTGACATAAACCCACCTAAACATCAACACCAACCACTAAAATCATTTGAACCAAGTCAAGGTTGAATTAGTGACCCGATTCCTCGGTTCCCTTGAACACTGTCGGTTGTGGATGCAAGATTCCATTATTGTTCCTCAAACCGAAATCAATTAACCTCATTTGAACCAAATAATTAGTGCTACCAACCCTAAAATCATTTGAACCAAAATTAATTACCTCATGATTTTAGTTCCTCCCGAAATTCGTTATTGTTGCTCAAACCGAAATTAAAGATGTCCTACAAAAAGTCAAATTAATACGTTAGATTATGAATTTGGGTTTAGGGTTCAGTTTTTTTTTTCCCGGAATACATTCAAAACATGAAGAGCCCTAATTGGCTTGTCAATGATGTCGGCTAGAATATGGTAGAAGGGTTGTCGGATGTATGGATAGATACATTTGATTTCTTAAAACCATCATGTGCACCTCAAGTGGTCCATTTCTTTGGGATATTTCCCCCAAAAATGATTGTTAATTTTGTTAACTAATAATGACGGAAAAGTTAACTTTATATGATGGTTAGTCATGTGATGGCACGTGCTCAACTCTCGTTAACGTGCTCAACTCTCGTTAAAAACTGACGGCTCTGTCAAAGTTTGCAAAAAAATGTACTTGAATGATGGCATTCGAAAAAAAAAAAACTTCAATGACTTTTTTAAAAGAATTTGTGTTCTTTAATGACCAAAATATGGGTTTTGCCCATGTTCTCTTTTAGATGCAAAAACTAACTTTAGTTACACTCATGCAACTGAATATATGTCTTATATTGCCTCGCATTGGAGCAGATGTTGGTCATTGGTCTATTTTGGCAGTGTTGCATCTTACCATGGTAACTTTGTAAGAAAAATCTTGGGTGATCTGGAATTGGTGTTTGTAATTGTATCTAGTCATTACAATAAATTTCCATTCATCTTAGAAATTGGTTAAACATGTTTATGTGTTGATATTGCATGTCTTGATTCATATTATTCAAGATTTTCATGGAATTCAGAATTCTAATATTTATATATCTTGTTTTTCTCTTTCATCCATCTTTTGGCGCAATACCAGCAATTCCTGTTCTCTCAATGTAAGCGGTCTTGTTTCCATACCAATCTCATTATCCATTTTGCTCCCTTTTTCTTGCTTGATTTATTTCAATAGTTATTTCTGCTTTAAGAGTATCTTTTTTTTTATATATATATGAAAAATCTGCTTGCCTGATAGCTGAGGGTGTGGGTTCAGTTACTGGTCTCAAAACCATTACTTGGTTTATGAAAACTTGGCACTTTAGTTCCATCACACTCCTTATTAGATTTAGATGAATGTAAGTGGTCAATCATTGATCCTCCTTTTTCGTGAAATATTTATTGTCAGCAATTGCAGTTAGAAATATCAGCAGGATCAACCTGGCTCTGATACAACCTGGTACAGAACTAATTCATATAAGAAGATGATCGATAAATGGCAAGGGTGCCTTCATATAGGATACAATTTTCCAAGCTTTTGTTATAATATGATTCACAACAAGGCTTCCATTTACTCGCTTTAGCAAGGATATTAGATTCCAAGACCATCATCCAAAGAAACTCCATTAGTGAACTTAGAATGCCATAATGAATTTTCTGACTGACAACTATTTTGATTTCCAAGGATCTACGTAAACTGTCCTTATCTTCTTGAAAAATGAAGAGAATGATTTTGAGCCTATTTTATCTTATAAGATGTTTCACATCATTTTCTATGCATCGTTATTAAGGGAACTCTTCTTAATATTTAAACTGCTTTAAATAGAGAAACAGAGCTCATATATACCTGCAGGCGAGGTCATGTTGCTCTTATCATTCCGAATCCTTTCAGTATTTTAGGATTACGGTTTCTACTCTACTATTTATAGATGTTATAGGATACATTTAAAAGTCAAATAAGTTTCCATAACAGGAGAAGTTTGGGGGAATATGCATTTGTGTTACTTTTTTGCTATAGATGTACATCGAATACATATACTTTAACCTTGCATATAAATTTTGTAGGTGGTGGACAAGAGCATGGTAGTAGATTCATTTTGCTTTCTTTTTGGGATGTAGAGTAGTTAAATCATCATGTATTAACCATGACATTCCCAAGCAATTACAAATGTGCTTAGATATCTCAGTCTTTTTGTTTTACTTGTATGACGTACTTTTAGTCAAACAGTTGGGTTGAGTTTTTGCTGCCGATATCTTTGTCCACTTTTAGATCTGATATTTGATTCTCAAAAATTTAGGTTTTTGACGAAACTCCTGACTGAGGATTTGCCTCGGCTTTTTGTTCGCCCAAAGAAGATCGTCTTAGATTTTCAGAAGGGAAAAGCAGTTGGTCCCGTTAAGAATGATTTCAAGTCGGGAGAAATGCAAGAAGGAAACAAGAATTTTGTTGGAGAATTGTCAGTCACTCTTGTAGATGCTCGGAAGTTGTCATACCTATTATATGGTGTGTATTTATGTTTTTGTAGTTTGCTTCCAGATTTACTGTAGGTTTCATATTCCATATGAACTAGTGAGAAGTTCTCTTCCGTTTCTATTTGAAAGTAGTGCTTACCCAGTGAGCCAGTTCAAAAGGGAAAACAGTTTGTTTTCTTTACTGATTGTTCCCTTTTTCCTATCAGGGAAAACTGATCCATATGTCACTCTAAGGTTGGGAGATCAAGTAATACGTAGTAAAAAGAACAGTCAAACAACTGTGATTGGGCCTCCTGGTGAGCCTATATGGAATCAGGTAAGTTTCTCATTTATTGTTCTTCATCAGTCTTTAAAATCGTGTAGTGTACAGAAGATTTCTATTGGAAACTTATGACTGCCTACGATGGCATGTGTCTTTGCTATTTGGCAGGATTTTGATATGCTAGTTACGAATCCCCGGAAAGAGAAACTATACATCAAAGTAAAGGATTCTCTTGGGTTCACAGATTTGACAGTTGGTTCTGGAGAGGTAACATCTTACACTTCATTGCCATAATTGTGGAATTTATTGGTATTTATAGGATCGTGAACATAGAAGCTAGAGAAAGCTGGTGTATGAATCATGTTTTGTTTGGAATATAAGGTGCTGGTTCTTAATATGTTAGATCTAGTTTATCCAGGATTATTATTGAGTCTATGAAGATGAACTAATAAGCCTACAACTGTGAGAAATTGAGACGGAGGAGAAGAAGACACTCATAGATTTGGAGAATAACACTCTCAACATGAGTCCTATTCTATAAAATTTCTTCATATATACACCTGACTACCTAGAGTCCTAGTGATCTATACAAGGAAGATATGTACTGAGAGTAGATAACTACTAATGAAGTGCTCCCTCTGTCCCTAAATAAATGTCCAAATTTCATTTTAATTGGCACTCTGGAAATGTGTGTTTTTTATATATTTTAATGGCTCCACTTTCCAAACATTTAGTTTAACAATAATAAAATGAATAGCAAAAAAAATTGGTAAACAAACGTCAAGGGACAGTTTTTTTTTTCAAATAAGACATTCATTTTGCTAAAAAATTCTTGAATTTGAACATTCATTTAGGGAGAGAGGGAGTAATACAAATCTATGTTAATCTTTACAATATTTGAAAGCAAATACAGTTGAATTATCAAATCTTAGCCTCGGGATAATGATTCACATGCTTTGCATGGGCCGAAAATGTGTACTGTTAATACCGACCCCCTAAGCTAAGCGGCACGGGTGACCTCTGCAGCTTCTCAAGTCGAAGTCTAGGTCGAGCAAAGCCTTTCGTGAACATGTCGTCTAACTGATAGGCTTGGCAACATAGGTTAGGCATCAAAACCCCTTTTGATGAAGATCACGAACAAAATGGAGGTCGACCTCTACATGTAAAGTATGGGCATGAAATACGGGGTTCAATGAAGATGTGGAGGAGCTAAGAATATCCCGAGTTCGTGAAACAAAAAGAAGAGCCACCTTAATTCCGTTGCAGTGGTGGCAAGGGCTTGGTACTCAGCTTTACTACTTGAACGGGTTACCGTGGTTTGCTTCTTAGCGGTCCATGCCACGGCATTTTTGACCAATAAAAATACATGCACCTGTATAATCTGTTAAGAGTTTTTGGTAATCAAACAAGAAACTCCGTACTTAGATCTTGGTAATCAAACAAGAAACTCCGTACTTAGATCTTGCCCTGGTTCATATGATATTTTCAAGCGCTTACCTGCCAGAATTTTTCTTTCGTCTCTTTGAAATTTTGGCTAGTCTGATGCAAGAAACAAGTTTGCAACATCCCACTTCAAACTTAGCAATTGGTTACGGTAAGTAACCAATTCATTTAAAAGCTTAATTTGTTAGATAGGAACCCGATAATGTATATCAAGCTTAAGATTTCATTCTCAAATGGGGAAAATAGCACTTCACTGCCACTAAGTTCACACAAAGTTGAAATGTAGGACTTCAAGTTTCAGTTTTTGCAATTTAGTACATTATATTCACACTTCGTTGCAATCTAGGGCAAACATAGATAACATTTGCAAAAGTTAACAAAATAGATGGAAAGGGTAACGAGTGTCTTATAAATTTACATTTTTTGCCCTAAAGTTTAATAATTTTATGAAAATATGTTGTAATAATAATTCTAATAAAAATATTACTATTAAATAATAATATATAAATAATTTCAAAAATTAATATAATATGTATAAAATAAAGAAACATTAGAAAAGAAAATAATTATTTTTGAATGATTTTTATTTTCAAAATAATATTCTTTAAAAAATAATTTCCCAGATTCCTCAAATAATCTAACTACCACATTGAAAAAATAAAAATCCTTCTTTCTCTATAGCTTCCCTCTCCCTTCTCCACAAGCCACGGCCTCCCTAATTGTCCACGTAAGAAATTAGTGAATACACCTTTTAAAAAGAAAAAAATGGGGAATTTTTTTTTTATTAACATATACTCCCTCCGTCCCGCCTGAAGCTTCACCTTTTACCCAAATGGGTGTCCCGGTAGAAGCTTCACCTTTCCTAAAATGGAAAAGCTTTATTAATATTCTATTATACATAGTCCACTTCTCATACTCACATTTATAAATTATGGGTCCCACTTGTCATACCCACTAACTTTTCTCCCTCACACATTTAAATTATGGGCCCCACTTGTCTTACCCACTCACTTATTCTCTCTCACAACCATTTTCTACTCAACACTTAAATTTTGTGTCAACATCAAAATGGTGAAGCTTGGGCTGGGACGGAGGGAGTATAACATATTTTCTGGGACACGAAGGAGTATAATTTTCTTAAGAATATAAATAAAAATTGATATTTTTCTCTTTTAAGAATGCTCTATATTTTTCAAATATATTATATTAATTTTATTTATATGTTTATTAAAATCATTTATATGTTATTATTTAATAATATTTTATTTATTAGAATTTGTTGTTTTAAAAAAAATATGAAAGTTCAGGGGCTTAAAATGTGAATTTGAAAGATGCTGGTTACATTTTCCGTCAATTTTGTTAGCTTTCGTCAAGTTTCATCCATTTTTGCCCCGGATTGCAACAAAGTGTGAACATAGTGTACTAAATTGCAATAAATGAAATTTTAGGTCCTACATTGCAACTTCGTGTGAACTTAGTGGAAGTAAAGTGCTATTTCCCCTTCTCAAATGTGAGTTGTCCGTAAGTGGAGAGTTAAACAAACATGAGCACCTGGGCATCACAAACCAGCCAGAGGCACAATACTTCAGGTAATAAATGCAAGCGGGATAACTTGAAACCAAAACCTTGTCAAACCAGAAACTGTCGCTCTCTCAGACTGTTAACTACTCCATCCCGAAATGATCTTCCTACTTTTTTGTTCTTAACATGAAGGTACTTTGAGCAATAAACTTAGGTTAATTTAAGTATCCTAATAATGAAAATATAAAACTTGTTATTGATACATCATCATGAATACTGTTAATAATAATTTTAAGATATTCATTAGAATAATTAAATTAACCTAAAATTATTGCTCAAAGTACCTTCTTATTGACAACAAAAGAGTAGGAAGATCATTTCGAGGCGGAGGGAGCATTTCTGTTGCATTGCTGTATAACTTTGTACCAGCATTCTTGTGTTAACTAACTGGTATTGCTGATAATGTGTTTTCAGGTGGATCTCACATCTCTGAAGGATACAGTACCAACAGACAGGATTGTGGTCCTCCAAGGAGGTTGGGGACTTTTTGGAAAAGGATCTGCTGGAGAAATCCTACTTCGACTAACATACAAAGCATATGTTGAGGACGAAGAGGATGAGAGGAGTCAGGTCCAAGCCAAGGGTCTGTCTGGCTTAGAGGAATCAAATGCTACTTTTGAAAAGCGTTTGAGGGATTCCTCGAGTGGAATGGATAAAGAAACATTTATGGATGTTTTAGCAGCTTTGCTTGTCAGTGAAGAATTTCAAGGAATAGTAGCTTCTTCTGAAACAGGATACACCAAATCTTCCAGTGAGGCCTCCGATACGGCATCTTCAACTGGTACTAATCCTGAATCCATACCGACGGTTTCCAACAGTGGCTCTGAAGGTCTCCTTGGTATTCTATTTGAAAAAACATCTCGATTTTGTGGTTCACAAATGTTAGTCCTATACTATAATTGTTCTATTTTTTGAAGTGCTATAAACTTCTTGTCACTTGCAGAATCAGGCTTATTTTGGCTTGCTGTGATCACAAGTATCTCAGTGCTTATAGCTATTAACGTTGGTGGCTCAAGTATTTTTAATCCCTGATAGCGTATGGCAGAGAATTGTGAATAATGATATGCACTTGGGTTTAATCAAGTAATTTTTCGCCAACTCTCTTCTTGCTATTTATTTACATTTATCTCGTCACACACATGCCTGGAGTTTACTTTGTTGTTGTTTCGCTTATTTCAATTTGTTTTAGTGTTCATAAACTTCTCTTTTGATTTTAATCTCTACCTGCTGATTTTGTTTTCATACCTCTAAGGAGTAAGGACTCTATATTTGCTTGTACTATCACTTTTATTTTTTGAACTCTTTATGTGAAACAACCTCTCCTGAAACCAGAGATAACCGACAGTTCCTTTTCCCGTTTATCTATCGAGAAATAATCTAAAATGAAAGCTGGTGACGACATGAGTTCGGAATTTTAATTTTTTTTAATCACGAAAAAGATATTAGTTCGCATTGAAACAATGAAAAAGTACACCATAAGCACCCATGAATCACCAAGCTTAAAAAATATACCCAAAAACAGAAAACATATTTTCTAACCCAACATTTGGAAGATTACCTGACACTAAAAAAACATAATCCTGATCTTCTGAAATTTAGAGACCGAGGATATGCAAAGACTTGAACTGCTCTTAAAACTGCAATAGCTGGGTTATGTTTTTGTGATACATGAAATGTAAAAAAAAAAAAAAACATTTATTTTACATGAGAAGAGTGGGAAAATTAGAAGTTAATATGAGAATGACAAAAATACCCATCAAGTGATATGCACATGACCATGTCTAATAGTTTTTCTAACAAGCCTTGGACCCACTTTATGATTGAGGTACAAAGTCAAATTGGGTGTATAGTTGAGGGGAGTAAATGTATATTGGCCAACAATTATACATGCAATGATTTCTAATGTAAGGGTATAAGTGGAATTATGTTTTTAGTCCGAATACAACAAATATTTTTGACAAATTTGTTTTGTCCAAGAATGACAACTATTTGGACCGGAGGGAGTACCAGCAATGAGTATACTTGGTTTTATCTGGGAAAATTACAACTTTTAGGCTTCGTTTGTTTGCCGTAAAACATTTTTCGGAAAACGTTTTCCCCATTTTTTGGTGTTTGGTAAACACCGAAAAATTGGGAAAATGTTTTCCCCCCTTTTCACCGTAAAATGACTTACGAATTTTTTCTAAGTAAAATATTTTCCGAAAAATGGTAACACCCTCACACACCTAACTTTTCATACACCCCCCACGTTACCCACCTCACTCACCACACCACCCCACCCCCTGCCCCCACCCTCGGGTAAAAAAAATTTAATCATTTAAAATTTATTTTTAACAACTCCCCACCCCACTCCACTCACGACCACCACCCCTGCCCTCCACCCCACCCCCATCGGGTCAAAAAAAAAAATTTAATCATTTAAAATTGATTTTTAACAACTCCCTACCCTACTCCACTCACCACCACCACCCTTGCCCCCCACCCCCCCCCCGTCGGATCAAAAAAAATTAATCATTTAAAATTTATTTTTAACAACTCCTCACCCCACTCCACTCACCCCCGCCCCCCACTCAAATTATCTCAAATTGTGTTTTTATCGAAAAATATTTTCATTAAACACATGAAATTTTTTTCGGAAAACATTTTCCTTACCAAACAGCTGAAAACATGTTTATCTCATTTTTCGGAAAACATTTTACAGGAAATTCATTTTCCGAAAAATATTTTACGGAAAATCATTTTCCGCAAGTTATTTTACGCGAAACAAACGGAACCAATGGTATACTCCCTCCGTCCCACATGAGTGGGTAACAAAAATATGGGCACAACAATTAAGGAAAAGTTATAAAATAAAGAAAAGTAGAGATATTGGGAAGGAGGTGTTGTGAGCATGAAAAGTAAAATAGAAGCGAATGAATGGAAGGAATAGTAAGTAGATTGTTGTTATTAGTATGACAAGTGGGTCTCATTGAATATGAAATAATAAAATCTATGTCATTTCGAAAATTATCGACTCACGTGAGACGGACGAAAAAAAAATAAGTATCCGGAGGGAGTAGAGTATTCAGAAACTAAATAATTAATGTGTATTGGAAATTTAAGTGGCCAAGGGAAATGAGACTTGGGGGGAGTACATGAATAACCAAAGGTTTAGAGGTGGCTCTTGTTGACTAATTGGATGAACCTTTGTTGGTGTTGGCAGGGGATGCAGTGCAGCAGATTTTAAAAGTTTTGCTTAGGCAGAGGAGTCTACTTTTTTTCCCCGGCAGGCAACAGGAAACATTATGGGAACCGTAATTCTGATTAATCTTCAGTATGTATACATACGTTTGCTCGAAACAATTGTTCAGTAAATATGTGCTGTATATAGCAAGCAAAGCAGCAGCATTCTATCTGCTCGAGTATTAGTCTCTCATTCTTATTTTTATGAGAAATTTCCAAAGTGCTTAGTAGATAAAAACATGTTATAAGTTTTTGTTGGTTGATACTCCCTCCGTCCCAAAATGATTTCCCACTTTTTTGCCGTTATTATGAATTAACTTTGAGCAATAATTTTAGATTTAATAATTCTAATGAAAATCTAAAACTTGTTATTGATAGTATTGTTGATGGTGTATCAATAACAAAATTTTAAATTCTCATTTGTATAATTAAATCAATCTAAAATTATTGCTCAAAATTCATTTACAGTAACAACAAAGAAAGTGAAAAGATCATTTTGGGATATAGGGAGTACTATAAAACATTGTTTCATAGTTTTCATCCATTTCATTAGGGATATTATTTTGCTTATACCATGTATCAATCAAGTATGATTTGGTATAAAAAATATGTACCAGTACTAATCACAAAAGTCGGTATACAAAGTTTATTAGTTCGGTTGGTACTCGATTGATATTCAACATATATCAAATGTAAATGGAGAAAAAAATGCATTTATATATTTCTTTGTTAGATTTTTTGTCTATTATAAAGAGCAATGCATTATAACATATACTCCCTCCGTCCCTAAATGTTTGTCCCATTTCCCCTTTTCCTTTGTCCCAAAAAATTAGTCTCATTTCCAAAATTAAAGCTTCAAAATCACTAAATTTTCAAAACTTGTAACATTTAGGGACGGAGTATTACATAACGGCGGTGTATATTATCAATAATTTTCAAAGCGTTCGTAGAAATAATCAAAATTAAAGCTTCAAAATCACTAAATTAAAATGTTTGAAAAGTCAAATGGGACAAACATTTAGGGACGGAGGGAGTATATATATATATATATATATATATATATATATATATATATATATATATATATATATATAAAGAGGTTTTAAAAACACAAATTATAAATTCTTAAAACTAAAGAAAAGTAAACAATGTCAGTCAGTCAGCAGGGCAAAGTCGCAGAGAGAAAGAGGCAATGTCAGTCAGAGCCGGAGTCGCGAAAAGAAAGAGGCAAATTACAATCGCAAAAGATGGAGAGAAATCAGCTTGTAGTTGAGTTCCTTATAGAGAGCGCGATTGAATTAGATTTTAGGGTTAGATAAAGTAAACTATTTTTTGATATTATATATATATATATATATATATATATATATATATAATGTATCAACAAATTAGAAACAATTGATACGCTACTATCTTACCGAAAATTTGATAAACCAACTTTTTTGTATGAATTACAATTGGTCTGGTTGGTATACGGTAGTTTGGTACGAGTACAATTTGTCATCCCTACATTTCATACAGATGTGTGTGCGCATTTTATTTTAGGACGAATGAAGTATTTCTCAACGTATCTTTTTCTCCAAAAGGTACGAAGTACTTCCTCGGTATCAATTTTTTTCTCAATTAATTCCTTTTTTTTAATTTTAATTCTCAAAATAACCGACCCTTGAAACTATTTTCCAAAATTACCAATTTTTGGGAACTTGCTACTTGATGTAGCGAGTTTATAAAAGTAGTCATTAAAACTCGCTACATCAAGTAGCGTGTTTAATTAGTAAATCAATTAGGAAACTGGCATAATTATCCTAGTCTGTTATTAACGAACTCGCTACACCATGTAGCGAATTCATTCATTGAAGGAACTCGCTAAATGATGTAGTGAGTTTAAAAAAATCAGATTACCCCTTATGTCGGGTTACAAAATGTAAAATCCACCTCAAAAAAACTAAGTGTCGAGTAGAAGGGAGAAGAAGGAGAATTATTGTCATTGCCATTTCTATCAAATCCAAGCTTTTCATCCTTGAATTTCTTCATTGTAAGTGCAACATCCAAGCTTTTCTTTTTTTATTGTGTGATGATTTTGCTTTGATTTAGGTAATTGTTTTCTTGAAAATTAGGTTTATTCAAAAATAGGGTTGTTGAAATTGAGAAATTTTTGGGGTTTTGAACTCAATTTGTGGGCTATTTTAATCACTTGGCTAATTGTGTTTTCAATGGGCGTGAATATATTGAAATAGACTAATATTGACATTTTGAAATCAATTGTTGATAAAGTGATATAATTTGGTTGATTGTGTTATGGTATATGTGTGTGAAAATATATTGAAATTGTTGTGCTTTTTTTGCTTGAAAAAATTAAGAATTTTAGAAGTAATATGTTAGTATATTTGTTATTTCATTTAAAAGTATTTGTTATTAATGTTTAAAAGTATCTATTTTCATATATGTGTAGACACCTCATTCTGAACCAATAATTCATGATTACACTACTCTTCATCTCTCTTTTATGTTTTGATGAAAGCATGTCAGTTTCGTCATGTTTCGTTAAGTTTCTAACTAACCTCGTTAGTGTAGGGTTTCGAGGGTCCATGCGCAGCGGAATAAGCAATAACTCGAAAAACCCCAAGCCCTAGAATCCGTTCTAGATGAATAATTAAGAGAGATGAAATAGAATTACCAACCTTGAATGCTTTTGCCTTTGATAAACTTGACCCAACTCCAGATTGAATGATCTTGTTAATCCTTGATGAACGAACGGGAATCACGAACCAAAGATCTTGATGAACGAAGATCCTCTATGTTTATCCACGCGCGGAACGAACCCTAGAACTCTTCTAGGAGGATTGCTAGATCCAATTGATTGAAACACCTTTCAATCAATGAAGAACAATGGATTTGGTGGTGTTTGATTCTCAATTCTCAATTGAAATCTCCCACTCTAAGTGTTTCTCTCAAGCCAAAACGTTCTAATGACGGCTAGGGCAACCGGGGCAACTATTTATACGTTACAAATAAAAGCCCTTTTTGAAAACCCTAAAATCGTGCCATTTACGTATCGGTCCAGGCCCGACGGGACGACTCGTCCCCAGGGCACGAGTCGTCCCCTCTCGCAGCCTCCTCTCGATTCTCGCGTCCCTGCAAGAGGCACGACTTGGCTTAGCTCACGGGACGAGTCGTCCCTTTGGGCACGACTCGTGCCCCGTAGCACGAGTCGTCCCTCGGGACACTCCCATCGAACCCGCGTCCCTTCATAAGGCACGACTTAGTTCGGTTGAGGGACGAGTCGTCCCCGAGCCGTAAAATCCATATTCCTCATTTTTGACAATTCGTTCGATGCGTGTGACCCCATAGGACCATACTATGTTGGCAATGAGTCCGATCACATCGATCCTCATAAGACATGAGCGGACTCTAGCAAGCCATCATGCCTACCCAAATAGTATGATTATCAAGTTCGATTTTCCTACATAGAACATATCACAATCCCATTGTCACACGATGTTATATTGAACATGAGTCATGGTCCACGTCAACTCATATTGTTCAATGCTTTCGTTACCAAGTAAATTGATTAATCGAATGACATTAATCACATTAATTCATTCGGGCATGGCCATGCACTACATCAATCTTACTTACGAGTGGCCTAGCAAACATCTCTCTTTACGAGGGACAATTTCCATCTTGACTTATCATTCTTCCCAACAAGAATCATACCATGCCAATGATAGCCCTTATTGTCATCCGGTTAAAGACAACGTTAAACTATATCAAACATGATATTCATCGAGCGGAAGACGATGATAATCTCGAGTCAAAGGATATCAATGATATGACTATATGAGATTTAATTATGACATATGACCATGACATAAATCTCATAATGGGTCAAGTCCATACCTTGTTCTCTAACAAGTACCCATGAATCTAATGTGCAGCTCCATGCATATAATCATCATATGATTATCCATTAGACTTCATACTAGTGCTTCATAAGTACTAGGGACACGATTATTATAACTAAACATGCAAATTCATATAATAATCAAAGAAGCAATCTCATATATAAATGAACAATGACATTACATAAAGGTCTATCTCTATAGGCCTAGTGGCACTAACACCTACGAGACTCCCACTTGCACTAGGCCCAATCATTCATGTATCTTATACCCGTGGACCTAACATGACCATCATGTTTAGCTTGTGGTAAAGGCTTGGTGAGAGGGTCCGAAATGTTGTCATCCGTTGGTACCTTGCATATCTTGACGTCCTCCCTTTCACGCATTTCTCGAATGAGGTGGAAGCGTCTCAAAATGTGTTTGGATCGCTGATGTGACCTTGGTTCTTTTGCTTGGGCAATAGCACCATTGTTGTCACGTAACACTCTATCGGGTTAGTGATACTCGGAACGACTTCTAAGTCACTAACGAACTTCTTGATCCAAACCGCCTCCTTAGCCGCATCCGATGCTTTGCTATGTACTCGGCTTCGTTGTAGAATCGGCAACGGTGCTGCGCTGGAACTCTTCCAACAAACGGCACCTCCATTTAGCATAAACACAAAACCCAGGCTGCGATCTATAATCATCTTTGTCGGTTTGGAAGCTTGCATCTGTGTAACCCTTTACAACGGATCATCTTCCATTCCTCCAAATACCAAGAATACATCCTTAGTCCTTCTTAAGTACTTAAGGATATTCTTGTGACTATCCAATGGTTCTCACCAGGATCGGGTGGTATCTACTCGTTGCGCTTAGAGCGTACGAGACATCGGGTCTAGTACATAACATGGCATACATGATAGACCCAATTGCCGAAGCATATGGTATATCATTCATCCTCTTTCGCTCATCATTTGTCTTAGGACAATGAGTCTTGCTAAGAGTAATGCCATGTCCCATCAAGTATCCTCTCTTAGAATTTTCCATCTTGAATCTTCTAAGGACCTTGTCAATATATGTACTCGACTCAAACCAATCATCCTTCTTGATCTATCTCTATAGATCTTGATACCAAGGATATAAGCCGCCTCACCCATATCTTTCATTGAGAAACATTTTCCTAACCAGACTTTACGAGTCTCAAGTGCGGGAACATTGTTTCCAATGAGTAAGATGTCATCGACATATAACACCGAAATAGCACTATGCTCCCACTTATCTTCTTGTATACACAAGGTTCATCTTCGTTTTTGATGAAGCCAAACTCTTTGGACCGATTCATCAAAACGTAGATTCCAAACTCCGGAAGCTTGCTTCAATCCATAAATGGATCTCTCTGCAACTTACACACTTTGTTAGAATCCTTTGGATCGACAAACCCTTCAGGCTGTATCATGTATACATCCTCAAGTAGGTTTCCGTTAAGAAACGCTGTTTTGACGTCCATTTGCCATATCTCATAGTCATAATATGCGGCTATGGCAATTAGGATTCTAATAGACTTAAGCATTGCTACGGGCAAAAAGGTTTCATCATAGTCAACGCCATGAATCTTCCTATACCCCTTAGCAACTAGCCTAGCCTTATAAGTATGTACCTTCCCATCCATGTCGGTTTTCTTTTTGAAAACCCACTTGCACCCTATGGTTTTTACACCTTCGGGTGGATCAATCAAGTTCCAAACTTGATTATCGTACATGGATTTGATTTCGGATTCCATGGCTCCTAGCCACTTGTCCGAATCAGGAGTGGACATCGCCTCTTGATAGGAAGTAGGTTCATCATTCTCAATGATTTCTACTTCATTACTTTTCGTCATGAGAAATCCATATCTCTCAGGTTCGGATCGTATCCTATCCGATCTGCGAAGAACTTGTGTATCTTGAACCGGTTCCACAACAGCTTGTGAACTTGGTTCCGTCTCTACTATTGGTTCCTTGTCATTTTCGGGTTCTTGAATTTCTTCAAGATCAATTTTACTCCCACTAGTTTCTTTAGAGAGAAACTCTTTCTCTAGAAAGACACCATTTCGAGCAACAAACACTTTGTTCTCGGATTGGTTGTAAAATAGATATCCTTTCATTTCCTTGGGATAACCGACGAAAATACATTTATCAGATCTAGGTGCAAGTTTATGTTCGTAAAACCAATTTCTTTACATAAACCTCACATCCCCAAATCTTCATGAAAGATAAGCTAGGCTTTCTTCCATACCACATCTCATGTGGGGTTTTAGGAGCCGATTTAGTAGGGACCTTGTTAAGTGTGAAAGCGGCTGTTTCCAGTGCATGTCCCCAAAAGGAAATAGGAAGGTTCACTTGACTCATCATCGATCGAACCATATCTAATAGAGTTCTATTTCTCCTCTCGGATACACCATTCCATTGTGGTGTTCCGGGTGGAGTAAGTTCTGAAACAATTCCACAACTTTTCAGATGATCGTCAAATTCTTGGCTCAAATATTCACCACCTCGATCGGATCGAAGTGTTTTAATAGTTTTGCCAAGTTGATTTTGTACTTCACTTTGAAATATTCTAAATATCTCAAAAGCTTCACTTTTGTACTTCATCAGATAGACGTAGCCATATCTTGATAAGTCATCAGTGAACGTTATGAAGTACCGAAATCCTCCCCTAGCAATGCTATTCATTGGTCCACATACATCAGTATGTACAAGAGCCAACAAATCACTAGCCCTTTCACTACTCTTAGTAAAAGGTGCTTTAGTCATCTTGCCCAATAAACAAGACTCGCAAACATCATATGATTCATAATCACATGAGTCTAAATATCCATCTTTATGGAGTTTAGAGATGCGTTTCTCGTTTATGTGCCCAAGACGCCAATGCCATTTATATGTGTCATTCACATTATTTGGTTTGGATTTCTTACTAACATGATAGACATTATCAACATTATTCTCAACATCCAAGACATAAAGGCCATTAAAAGAATGAGCAACACAATAAAGCATGTCATTCAAATAAATCGAAAATCTCTTATTCGCAATAAGAAAATTGTAACCCTCATTGTCTAAACATGAAATAGAAATAATGTTTACGCTCAAATCCGAACATAATAACGGTTATTTAAAACTAAAATTAATCCGCTTGGTAAAGTGACTTCGTAAGTCCTACGGCCCAATGCGGCAACTCTTGCTCCATTTCCAACCCGTAGATCTACTTCACCCTCTTTGAGCAACCTTCTATTCTTTAGTCCTGCACATTTAGGCAAATGTGAGATCCACATCCGGTATCTAATACCCAAGAACTAGAGGTAGAAAGTAAAATATCTATCACATAGATACACGAAGTCATGGCAATCTCATTGCCCTTCTTCTTCAGTCCTTCCTGATAAAGTTTGCGATTACGCCTCCAATGCCCGGTTTCCTTGCAATGGTAGCACACCGCATCCTTTTGGGATTTGGGTTTAGGCTTCTCGGCAACGGCAACCTTTGCCTCCGGTTTAGCAACTTTTGCTTTACCCTTGTTTTTGAACCCCTTTCCTTTATTCACCATCAACACTTGATTGGTTTTCTTGGTAATATTGTTCTCTGCATTCTTTAGCATCCCATGCAATTCAGACAGATTTATTCATCCCATTCATGTTATAATTCGAACAAACTGATTATAACTTTCGGGAGTGAATGCAATATCATATCCGTAGCCGACTCTAACTGGATAGGATACCCCAAGCCTCTCAAGGTGTTCGAGGTGACCCTTCATCTTCAACACATGAGGCCCAACGGGTTGTCCTTCAATCATCTTGCATGAATGAAGAGCCTTCATAGTGTCAAACCTTTCCGTACGTGCTTGCAAATCGGAACATTTCCTTCAAATGATTTCCCCAAATCATAGGCTTCCATGTGTACAAGGTCCTTCAAGAGCCTTACACATGGTCGCAAGCATCAGGCAACCAACATCAATAGAATCATCCATATGCTTCTTATGTTGGTCCCTTTCCGCTTTAGTTGCATTAGCGTAGGCTCGGGTGGAACGGGTCCATCGAGAATGTACAACTTCCTTTCTTGTTTGAGAACAATTCCCCAAGCTGCGGATCCAATCCACATAGTTATTGCCATTCTCCTCTAACTTGTCCTTCTCAAGGGTGATCGCGATGACATGTTTTGATTATTGTTTACGGCCATTGATCTACAAAGATATGCAACAAGATATGAACACATATAAGTACCAATTCATTTAAGAGATTAATTAACGTATTTCACAAATACTCCCACTAAATTATATAACCTTCTTATACAAATATGTATAATATAATTTAATAGGCTAATACCCAACTTTAATTTAATTTCAAGTCAGCTATGGCACGACTGCTCAAAATTAAACTAAAAAGGTAGATAACATTTATCAATCATATCTATATATGACTCTTAGATCATTATGAGATTATAGACATCTTATGTCACATGTTTCAATCTCATCTTATGCCTTAGGCCCAAAACCGTTTTGATAGCCTAATTGAGTTCAACCATGTTAAACGTATAGCAACCACTATTTGCTCATCTTGATCATACAAAGATAGAATTAATGCACCTCGCTATGGCGAGCCCACATAAAACTACCCGTGTACTCACAAGTGTTTAAACATGGGTGGCATAAAACAAACTCAAATTACAAAGAAGGTTCAATTTTTCATGCTTATCAATTACATCCCAAGGTTGATTCATGAAAACTATATGAACATAATTATGAACATGGAATGATGCAACACATATTACATTTGATCAGTAATTACTAGTACGTGGCATCGTATCCAAAGTTATCCCACACTTCCCGGAAGTGCTGCGGGGAAAGGTCTTGGCTTCCGGCCTATATACTTAGTAATACATCATAAATATCCAAGATTAATCACATTAATCATATCAATGAAATTGACATCCCATAATCTAGATTAATCATATTAATCATATATATTACAATTTCATAATCATGGTATATCTATATATACTATTACTTCTCAAGTAAAACTCATACAATTTCATATTCTAGATCATGCACATCATGAAAATTCATATAATCATATTACATAATTATCATGATTATCTAACTAAGCATCATGAACGGGGCTCTCGATACCCTTTGTAGGGTTTCGAGGGTCCATATGCGGCGGAATAAGCAATAACTCGAAAAACCCCAAGCCCTAGAATCCGTTCTAGATGAATAATTAAGAGAGATGAAATAGAATTACCAACCTTGAATGCTTTTGCCTTTGATAAACTTGACCCAACTCCAGATTGAATGATCTTGTTAATCCTTGATGAACGAACGGGAATCACGAACCAAAGATCTTGATGAACGAAGATCCTCTATGTTTATCCACGCGCGGAACGAACCCTAGAACTCTTCTAGGAGGATTGCTAGATCCAATTGATTGAAACACCTTTCAATCAATGAAGAACAATGGATTTGGTGGTGTTTGATTCTCAATTCTCAATTGAAATCTCCCACTCTAAGTGTTTCTCTCAAGCCAAAACGTTCTAATGACGGCTAGGGCAACCAGGGGCAACTATTTATACGTTACAAATAAAAGCCCTTTTTGAAAACCCTAAAATCAGGCCATTTACGTATCAGTCCAGGCCCGACGGGACGACTCGTCCCCCAGGGCACGAGTCGTCCCCTCTGCAGCTCCCTCTGATTCTGGCGTCCCTGCAAGAGGCACGACTTGGCTTAGCTCACGGGACGAGTCGTCCCTTTGGGCACGACTCGTGCCCCAGAGCACGAGTCGTCCCTCAGGACACTCCCACGAACACAGCGTCCCTTCATAAGGCACGACTTAGTTCAGTTGAGGGGACGAGTCGTCCCCTGAGCCAGAAAATCCATATTCCTCATTTTTGACAATTCGTTCGATGCGTGTGACCCCATAGGACCATACTATGTTGGCAATGAGTCCGATCACATCGATCCTCATAAGACATGAGCGGACTCTAGCAAGCCATCATGCCTACCCAAATAGTATGATTATCAAGTTCGATTTTCCTACATAGAACATATCACAATCCCATTGTCACACGATGTTATATTGAACATGAGTCATGGTCCACGTCAACTCATATTGTTCAATGCTTTCTCGTTACCAAGTAAATTGATTAATCGAATGACATTAATCACATTAATTCATTCGGGCATGGCCATGCACTACATCAATCTTACTTACGAGTGGCCTAGCAAACATCTCTCTTTACGAGGGACAATTTCCATCTTGACTTATCATTCTTCCCAACAAGAATCATACCATGCCAATGATAGCCCTTATTGTCATCCGGTTAAAGACAACGTTAAACTATATCAAACATGATATTCATCGAGCGGAAGACGATGATAATCTCAGGTCAAAGGATATCAATGATATGACTATATGAGATTTAATTATGACATATGACCATGACATAAATCTCATAATGGGTCAAGTCCAGTACCTTGTTCTCTAACAAGTACCCATGAATCTAATGTGCATCTCCATGCATATAATCATCATATGATTATCCATTAGACTTCATACTAGTGCTTCATAAGTACTAGGGACACGATTATTATAACTAAACATGCAAATTCATATAATAATCAAAGAAGCAATCTCATATATAAATGAACAATGACATTACATAAAGGTCTATCTCTATAGGCCTAGGGCACTAACACCTACAGTTAGTTTTTGGACTTAACTGACTAACGGAATAACTGAAGAGGACAAAATAGTCAATCGACTAGTTGTCTCACACGAGACATACATGTCTCGCACGAGACAACCCCTCTGCAGGATGTGCAGAATCACTCTCCTTCTCCGTTTCAACCTCTTTTTTGGATAAAACCTTATCAATCCGGTTCTCCAATCATATTTGAGTTCTGGAAGCTTCCTTGGGTGGTTTCCCTCTCCACCTTTATCTCTTAAACCCCTATAAATACTTGGAGGCTTTCAGTATTTCAGAGGTCCCCGATCCACGATCGAAAACACACAACACACATATTTTGTTGGTTTCTCTCCCTGAAAGAATCCTACAAATCACCCTAAAATCACCTAAAATTTGTTTGTCAACCTTGTTGATCAACAAACATCAAAGCCCGAATTAAGGATTGAGGCGAAGCTCTGTCCACATCAAGATTTGACTCTCATATTGAGTCGAAACTCTGCCCAAATTACTTCTCGGCCGAGAAGACATCTTAGAACCACGTTCTAAAACAAATACTCCCTAAACGCTAGGTAAATTCCTATACTTTTACTCTCTTCTTCTCAATCCCTCTCTATTGGCTTTTAGAGTAGTGTAATCCCATTAAAAGGATTAGTCTAGAGTCCCTTCAATCGATGAAGGCGATCTCGAAGCATATAATCCGACATTCCTAATCAAGAAATTGATTAGGGTTTTCTTATTTATTTATTGAAAAGATTGATAATACTCAATTGGCAAGACCGATCTTCGGATTGGATGGAATTGGTGCTCCTTGACCTACCCATTCCATAACTTAACCCCCGTACCCTTGAATCTCTTGAAAATATCAAAAAAGGTTTTTCTTATTATTTTCATAAATAAATAATAAGTGGCGACTCCGAGATGTTAAAAAATTCACGCATCGCTACAGTGGCGACTCCGCTGGGGACAATTAATTAAGAGGGTTAGACTTGCGTTACAATTGAGTTTTATCAATCTTTTTATTTTTCTATAAAAATTTGATTTTTCTGGATTTTTTGGAATCTTTCTGTACTGTTTTTGTCAAAAAAAAAAAATTTACTATGCGACAGCTTGTCCAGCGCGGGACAAAGTAATCCCGAGCGAGATTAACATTCGGTAAAAAATCCTTGGTCTGGCGGCGGCAAGAAACAAAAAGGGATTTGGTTGTTGACTTTTCCCTATTGGTTGACCGCATAGAAAACAAGGACTTGGCAGGTAGTTGACTTTTCTTTTTTAAAAAGGTTTGAAAAGTTTGACTCTGTGAAAAAAAAAAAACTAGAAAACTTACAGAAAAGTTTTAAAAATTCGGAAAAGTCAAAATAAATTATTATTTCTATTTTGCTTGTACTAACTTTATTTTGCAGGATAGAGTAATTATTGATTACTTAAATTATATACTTGCGTGAGATTGAATTATTTTAATTTTTACCGGTCATTGGTTGACTCGAACTTTGTAATAAATTAGCTTATTTTATTCTCTCGCTCTCTATCTCTTTAAGTGGAACTACGACGGCCTGAGTCTTCCTAATTTGGGAGAAACGTAGGCAACCACTTGGTGCGGCCATTATCTGTTTTTCTTTAGTTTTCAAAAATAAAACTCTCTATTTTTCCCTATCACCTAGATTGACTATCACACACGCGCACTCATATTATAACTGTCATTGCACTACATACCCTTGATAAACTCGGGACCCACACTAAGGACGGATGACGGTAACCACCTAGTCGCCGGTCTCTCCGAAGTTGGATCATCCCACTCCGCGTATTCAATCCATCTAGATTGTCATATCGCGGGGAGCCTAGCCTTCCAGCCCTGCATCGCCACATATCATGTAGATTGACTTTTTAAGACACTCCGTGACCGGTCGGTTTGATCTTGGAGTCCTTGTAATCCCTTGTCAAGATCGTTTTGTGCAATAATCCATGGAAATAAATCAAAAAATTGTCGCTTCGAAATTGTTCCTTCGTAAATGTCCCTATAATTGTCCCTTCGGATTTATCCCTAAAAAGAGAAAAATTTATCACCAAATTTATTGCACAAAACTCGATGTTACTTGAGATTACTTCGACCCCTAGGTCCTTAGTTTTGGTTTTCGAATGTTAGAAACCCCCAAAACGGATTTTCCGTCCGACCAAAATTAGGATTAAAATAAGAAAAAAATGTGACTTTCCGTGGTGTAGTCTCGCGCGAGACTACTTGTCCCGTGCGAGACAAGTGTTCTATCTATTCGTGTTTTGGCCATAGCCTTCAAGCCTTCATTCACCCTATTCAGCCGACTTGTTGGGACTCGATCATGGTTTAACACGGTTGCTACACGTCTAGGTTCTTCGCCAAAGCTCGACACGATATCTGCTTCTCCTTCAGTCACCGAGGCCGAAATCAACGAAGCTAAGGCCCAACTCATCCAAGCCCTGCTTAAGATGGATGAACAAAGTAAGCAAATGGATGAGAAAAATGCCCAAATGGCCGCCCTCATAAAAGAACTCAACGATTTTAAAGTCAAGAAAGGCAGAAAGCAAAAGCAGAAAGAGGAATCCTCCTCCGATGAAGAGGAATCCTACACCCAAATGAATAAGAAAACCAAGAAGTCAAGCAAGAAAAAGGAAGAATCCGATTCATCCTCTTCCTCATCCTCCTCCGATGATGAGGGACATACCTCCAAGGGTTCTAAAACCAAGAAAGAAGGCGGTGGTGAAACTACTAAACTTGGTGACCATGTTACTAAGAACTACCTCGAGAAGAAACTTGCAACCCTTGACACCTCAAAAGGGTCATTCGTTCCATTTGATCCCGATGCTCTTCAACAATCCATCACCAAGTTTCCTCGCAAGTACAAAACGCCCGATATTGCCAAGTTCAATGGCACTACTTGTCCTCGAGCTCATGTTGAGACCTACACTTGGGCTATGCTTCCAATGGGCATTGATAACACAATCTTGGCCCAATGCTTTCCTCAAACTTTGGAGGGTGCTGCAAGGGATTGGTACATGTCTCTTCCTACGACTACAAGGCTTGATTGGTCGTCTGCATGTTTAGTCTTCCAAAGGCAGTTTGAAGACAACTCCACTTACCGCCCTACTAGGAGGGATCTTGAACAAACCAAACAACATGCAAACGAGTATTTTGCTGAATTTGCTAGAAGATGGAGACTCAAACTTACCGAAATTTTCGAAAGACCTACTCTCAAAGAAGAAATCCACATCTTCCTCCAATGCCTCCGTGATGAATTTCAAGAGAATCTCGCCGGTAATTACTTTCCTAGTTTCAATGAACTCCATGAGTCCGGGATTAGGATTGATGACTTTCTGAAAAGCAAAAAGAAGGAAAGCACTTTTCGCTACAACAAGCCCACCACAAGTAAGGATGCTTCAGTCAATGCCATTGCATTCAACCGCCCCAATACCGGCAAGTATTCTGCTGTTCCTCCTCCTGAAAAGAAAAAGAGACACTATGACAAAATTGAAGGAATCACTCAAGAAGAACTCTTCGACGTGCTTGTCAAGAATGAAAAGATCAAACCAAGAGAAGGTGGTCCTTCTAAGGATATGGATCCTAATCACGCTCATCACTTATTCTGCAAGTACCACAACTTCACCGGCCACGACACCAACACTTGCCACCATTTGAAGGACATCATCCAAGACCTCTTTGACAATGGAGAGTTAGAATGTCCCAACATCATCACCAATCCTCTCCCTCGTAATTCATGAAGAAGATGAAGATCCAAGAAGAAATCTACACTTACCACTTTGAAGCTACAACTATCCTCTCCCTTTCTCCTTTGATAGAAGTAGATTAGGTTTTAAATTTCCAAGTATGAACTTGAAGAGTCGTTCTGTCTTTCTAGTACTTCTCACCTCCTCTAGTTTGTGTCATATAAACTATCGAGTCTGTTCTTAAATTTCTCAATTAATCAAAGTCATTTTTCCTAAACACTTTCCCTAAGGTTGCTCTACCTCATGAATATCATTTAATTCATACAAAATAATGGACCCTCTATTTCCTAAATTATCGCAAAAATAGAGACTTCTAAGCGAGTTTAAGAAGAAATTTATCCTTAGTAAGCTTAAGGGCTAAACATTACCTCTACTGAAAGTCAAAGGTCAACAAACGAAGAAAGCCAAAGGTGCTGCAGTCAACGTTAATCCCCAAAAGAGTGGGGCTACTCAATTCAAAGCTTTGAGAGTACAAAAAAAAAAGAAAAGAAAAAGAACTCTCAAGCTTTAATCATCCCCACAACAAAGGTGAAACTTCAAATGCATGAAGGATTCCCCCACAAAGAAGAGGAGTCAAGTGGCACCAACAAAAGAAATGAAGATTACTCAACACCATCTTACAACAAGTGAAGAAGACTTTCAGTATCAAGAAAAATGTTTACCCTTAAGTCATACTAATGATTGACTTTCTTCTCAAACTTATTTAGAAAATTCTAGATGATGCACGGTTCATTAAAAGGAAGAACAATTTTTCTAGATCCTTGAGCCAAGTAGCATTTCTTGTTGAGTCTAGGGGCTTCCTGTTAGCCACTCTCATACACACTCTTGAAATCCAAGCATCAAAACTGGGGCTTCCTCACCTTTCCTCCCCCAGTCAATCTCTACTTCAACTCTTCAAAACAATCAAATCTACATTAGGAGCTTTCCTCTTTGCTTCTCACTTTCATCATTAGAGAATACACTTCTCCAAAGAATCAATGCTTAAATCACCTTCCAAAGAATAGAGTCCGTCTCTCCTCAACTAACTTGAGATCTCATTTCTCCCTCCTCAATAAGATTCTCTCCTATGAGTTCTCTTCGAGTTAACATACTATTTTCAAAAAAAAAAAAAAGAGAAAAAAAAGGACGCAAAAGAGATGCCCGCTAGATTGAAAACCCGAAAGGGCGGTCTAGGCAAAAACTAGGGTGCGTCACTAAGAAAAAAAATCAAGGACAAAGGGAGAGTATTCTTCATCCTTCTTCATCGAACATCATTCGATCCTCTTCAAATCAAATCAACAAGGAAAGTCTTCTTCGATCATCTTCAAATCAAGAGAGCAGACTCACAAGCCTGTTCACAAAGTCATCTACCACATTCAAGCAACTTGGGGCTTGAGACAGCAAAGGGCCTTAGACATAGAGCCATTACGACAGTTGACAGATTCGTAGTCGTTTGCCTCCTAGAGACACGACTCAAGGGAGAATCAAGAATGAAGATTCGCAACAAGCCTAGATGTGTTCGCACAAGGTTACTCATTGAAATTCAGCCTCGCTGACTAGCAACAGATTCTGCATAAACCTGATTTGGTCCCAACTTGTCAAACACAAGTTCACTCATACAGATCACTCATCTCAAATATAAATCCATACAAATGTCCCTACATGTCCATATACCGTACACTCATACATAAACTCACCACCAAAATGACCAGCCGGCCATTTACACGAACAGACGTGAGCACCACCATGTAAGTCCAGTTAAACAACTAAAATTTGAAAAAATCTACTTGGAATCTTTATGTGCTGACAGGTACAGAAAGGTAAGAATCATTCGGGTCCGTCCGAGATCCAATGTGCATATATCCTTGCATTACAGAAGCCGACAGAACCTCCACCTCAACCGACAATTCAAAGTCTGTGACGGCAGCAAACTTCAAGTTTGTGACCTCGACAACACCTACAAAGTCTGTGACGGCAGCAAACTTCAAGTCCGTGACCTCGGCAACATCAACAAAGTCTGTGACGGCAGCAAACTTCAAGTCCGTGACCTCGGTAACCACAACAAAGTCTACGACCGCAGCAAACTTCACATTCTGTGACCTCGGCAATGACAACAAAGTCCGTGACCTCGGCAACAACAGCTACGTCAGTAACCTCGGGCGGCACACTTCAACAACTTCATCAACAAACCGGGTATCATCAGAATTGGGTCAAGTCCTTGATTCCTCAGTACAATCTTACCTTTTCCTCTCAAATTTGATTTTCAAAATAATTTTCAAAATACCTAAAATAGCCTTTTTAGTATTTTGGAGTCGAACTACGTTTTGGTCTGATTCTCCGATAGAGATACGTAGGCAGCCGTGCGGCACGACCATCCCAATGTTAAGAATGATGTCTTTTCTATCAACGACATGACTTCTTCCATAAGTCTTGTCGCCGAGGGGCTCTGTAGACACCTCATTCTGAACCAATAATTCATGATTACACTACTCTTCATCTCTCTTTTATGTTTTGATGAAAGCATGTCAGTTTCATCATGTTTCGTTAAGTTTCTAACTAACCTCGTTAGTTTTTGGACCTAACTGACTAACGGAATAACTGAAGAGGACAAAATAGTCAACCGACTAGTTGTCTCGCATGAGACATACGTGTCTCGCATGAGACAACCCCTCTGCAGGATGTGCAGAATCACTCTCCTTCTCCGTTTCAACCTCTTTTTTGGATAAAAACTTATCAATCCGGTTCTCCAATCATATTTGAGTTCTGAAAGCTTCCTTGCGTGGTTTCCCTCTCCACCTTTACCTCTTAAACCCCTATAAATACTTGGAGGCTTTCAGTATTTCAGAGGTCCCCAATCCACGATCGAAAACACACAACACACACATTTTGTTGGTTTCTCTCCCTAAAAGATTCCTACAAAATCACCCTAAAATCACCTAAAGTTTGTTTGTCAACCTTGTTGATCAACAAACATAAAAGCCTGAATCAAGGATTGAAGCGAAGCTCTGTCCGCATCAAGATTTGACTCTCATATTGAGTCGAAACTCTGCCCAAATTACTTCTCGACCGAGAAGACATCTTAGAACCACGTTCTAAATCAAATACTCCCTAAACGCTAGGTAAATTCATATACTTTTACTCTCTTCTTCTCAATCCCTCTCTATTGGCTTTTAGAGTAGTGTAATCCCATTAAAAGGATTAGCCTAGAGTCCCTTCAATCGATGAAGTCGATCTCGAAGCATATAATCTGACATTCCTAATCAAGAAATTGATTAGGGTTTTCTTATTTATTTATTGAAAAGATTGATAATACTCAATTGGCAAGACCGATCTTCGAATTGGGTGGAATGGGTGCTCCTTGACCTACCCATTCCATAACTTAACCCCTGAACCCTTGAATCTCTTGAAAATATCAAAAAAAAAGTTTTTCTTATTATTTTCCTAAATAAATAATAAGTGGCGACTCCGAGATGTTAAAAAATTCACGCATCGCTACAATATGTACGTGCTTTATGTATTTATTTGATTTTGAAATG
Source organism: Adenophora triphylla var. japonica (assembly GCA_022495995.1). NCBI lineage: Eukaryota > Viridiplantae > Streptophyta > Magnoliopsida > Asterales > Campanulaceae > Adenophora > Adenophora triphylla. The sequence continues at coordinate 261,187 of JAFEMH010003133.1, forward strand.
GGGTTTATTTTGTTGAAACAGATGGATACCTTCATTGATCCTTCACATTTCGATAACTCTGTTTTGACTTCACATGAGTACCACAGAGCTCGTTATATTTGGGGTAGACAGCAAGTTGCTATTTCACTTTCATTTCGTTGTGTTACCTCCTTGCCGGATAGATTAGCTCCGAGGATACTCTCGAGGTTAGGCGAGAGTGGCTTCTTATGGTGTACATTATATTAGGAGAATTCAGTATGATTACGGGTTGCTGGACCCATTCAATATGAGATAACCATTACCCTATAGGATATCGGCATGATTTCCGAGTTGCCGATTGATGGGGATGCTGCTACTGATGTTTACATCCCACCACTTCCAGACAGGCAGGTATTATGTCACAATCTTTTAGGCAATGTCCCATCTCCCAGAGATATTGACGGGAGTAGTCTCAAGCTTATGTGGATTATGACCCAGTTTCCACATTTCCATGACCTTACTAATGATTCCCCCGAAGACGTTGTTGATATGTATACATGGGCTTATATCATGCTAGCCCTGGGGTCTACGGTGATGCCTGATCGTACGAACAACAAGGTCAAGTTGTATTATATGTCACTGCTTAGAGAGATTCCGAGATTCTGGATGTACAGTTGGGGTAGTGCTTCGTTGGCTTTTCTATATCGGGAGCTTTGTAGTGCGACTAACCCTCAGACGAGCCAGTGCGGTGGATTTCTTAACATTTTACAGGCATGCTTATCTCATTTTAATGTCCATTATGTTGTTGGGTTTAAGTTTGATTTCAAATTATCGTCATTATTTATAGTATTTGATATATATTTTATTGATATAGATTTGGGAATGGGAATGGTAGCGTTTGCTATGTGTGTAGCCTGGAATTTGAAGGCGAAATAATGATCCGGCACAAGGTGACATGCCACTGAGATGCAGGTATACATATATCATACTTTGTTTTCTCGTCGCTATAGTTTTTTCAACTGTTTATTATAATTATTCTTTTTATGAAATTTCAGGAGTACCGGATCACTGTAACTCAATAAGGTTATTGCACATAACCTATGAGGCTATCGTGATCAGCTGGTCAAGCTCACCGATGATCAGGTTGCGTGGCAGACTTATAGAGATCGACAAGCTCTGGCCTAATGCTATCAGGGACATGCTGTATGGATGTCCCGTGTGCCTCTGATATGTTTTGAGAGGATAGAGTGGCATTTGTCGGATCTTGTTTTGAGGCAATATGGCATACTGCAGGGGGTCCCGAAACCTTGCGACACGGGGAAGGACTTGCACATAGTTGATCGGCGTGGAAATAATCTTGTGGTTTGGAGTGATCGCCATTAGCAACATATTTCACTTTAGGGACACCGGCGAAACTTAGTGGATGTGGGGGGTCCCAGGCTTTTATATTATGCATTACACTGATCCATATATGATATGGTTTCGGAGCATAACATGCATGTTTGTTCATAACCCAATTCATATAGAGAACGCTGGATAACGGTCGGTTGCCCCCTAGAGGGCATTGTAAGTATTTACATTATGTCTTATTTTTTCTAGTTTTTTTTTAACTTCAATTTATTAATTTATGTCTCATTCTTATTATTTTTGCTATAAAAACTTGTGCAAAACCTACAATGTATGCATATCACCAACGAGTAGGAGCAGCATATGTCGTGTCCGCTACAAATTGAGATGCGGAGGCTGATTAGACATACGCTCACACATATCAAGGAGCAGCAATGACTTGAGGCTGCAGCACATCCATCACCAGTAGATCGCGTACAGGGGGTGGAACCTCGACATCGTCGGATTAGACGTCGCATACAACCACAACTACAAATGAACTTGCACGACGAGACAGATGAGCCAGAGCCCGAGGTCCAGCCAAAGCCCGAGACTCAGCACGATGGACTCTTTGATTTTCCTTCATAGTGGGGAGCTACTCAGGTGGAGGAGGTAGAGGTGAGGATGAGATATGAGGTTGAGGAGGGGGTTTATTCAAGTTTTTACCCTCGCCACGGCTCGATGCCATCGAGTCAGGTTAGTGTGGTTAATAATGATGATGATGATTTTGTTGATCCTCCACCTAAGACTTTTCACACGCTGGTATATTCAGGAAGTGCCTTTAGAGTTCCTTTATCTACCTCACGAGCTGATATTCCACCATTCTCCGATCCGTCTGCGACTTCATTCAATGGGGCACGTCTTACACCAACTCAACGGGAGGAATTGATTAGAACATGGTATCGGGAGCGGCATCCGACAAAGAATTTTACCCCAGCTGCCTATTATAGAAATATGAGAGGAGAAATAAGTGAAAACTTTGTTTTTATTTAATTGTAACAAAACATTTATATTTAGTTGATTATTAGTACAATTTGTAATAAAACATTTACATTACAGTTTTTTGGATGTTTGTTGTATGGATTTTATTTAATTGCTTATAAGTGAAAAACTTTGTTATATTGTTTTTGAGGCTTCAGAAACAGGTTGGGATGTTTATTGAATGATTTTTTTTGTGTAAAGGTGGGATTACAACAGTTTGCTACTGATGTGTTGCTCACTGGAGGTGAACACGCTACACGGTGTAGCGATTTCACCAAACTCACTACACCGTATAGCGAGTTCACCTCCAGTGAACAACACAGCAGTAGCAAACTACTATAATCCCACATACTATAAAGAAAGAAACATACACTGAAACAGAAACTGAACATAATCTGTAAAAAAAATCAAAACAAACATAATTTATAAACAAAAATTCAACATAAGCTTTAAGTAAAACAACAAAAACTGAATAAACAATCAAAATTACATCCAAGTCAAATACAAACTAAATCCAAATGAAATACAAATTAAATCCCAACAACTTAAATATAAATTATATTAAAAAACATTCTACTCCCTATTATTTGGGCATCTATGACGATTGTAACCTTTTTTCATGTTGAACGCTGAGTCTTCCATTTATCTGCTTGAAAGTTTATACAGTTTCAAAATCGTCTTGATCTAGGACGTCCGGACTTTGCAGAACTTCGAAGGTGGGGATTAGGGAAAAAATGTGGCCCCAAACCATCCACTCCAATAGTACTCACGGTGGATTGGTTCAAATGTTCCCTTACATGTCTTGTAGTATTCCCCATAGTGTAAAATGGAGAAACGAAAGAATGACCATCAAGATGTTGTGATTGGCAACATGCAAGAAGATGAGAACAAGGCATGTGATAGGCAACCCATTTACCACATGTGCAGGTACGCTCATTAAATTGGACAATTTGGATATTTTCATCTTTACCATGCCCGATGTGCGATTGTCACTTGATACACCCCCATCTCATGAGTGTTGAACCTCCTAACCTGATGTGTCATACCTTTCTCGCTATTCTTCAGGAATCGGTAATGAACTTTCTGGCCGAATTGGTGTAGGGTATTGATGTTTAGGTTATCAGGATTACCTCATAAGGCATTAAGTGAAAATCCATGCCTTACTTGAAAGTACTCCACACAACGGTAAAAGGCAATTTCTACAATTGTTGTTATTGGCATCCCACGGGCTCCTTTCATGACACCATTGAAAACCTCAGACATGTTATTAGTCATAATGCCATATCTGTAACTACCATCATGCGCCAATGTCCATTTTTTGGCATCTAAATTCAAAAGCCATCTAATTGCCACAGGGTTAATTAAACGGATACTCTCTAAGGTAGATTTCAATTTTCTATATTGACTTGCTTTACCCGCTCTCCAAAACAGATAATTCAAACCTTCCCCTCTATGCATATCCAAGAAATTTGTTCGCATATTTCTCAATTAATATCGATGATACACATTTGGCCACCATGTATCTTCCGCTATAGTCTTAAAAATTTCGTGATGACGGTCAGATATCAAGTATAATTCACGACTTTTTATAGTATGTTTGCAAAGAATATATAAGAACCAATGCCAGTTCGTCCAATCCTCTTTTTCAACAACATCAAATGCAAGAGGAATTATACTGTATTGGGCGTTCACACCCATGACAATAGTATTACCCCTTTATATCTACCATGAATGAATGTTCCATCACCAAAAATGACAAATCGACAGTGAGAGAAATCTTCAATGGAAGGCCCAAATGCCCAGAACACCCGTTGAAACATGTGTAATTCACCGGCAGGAGGAGGAGGATGAGTATACTCAAAAATTGTTACGGGTTGTATTTTTGGATGGCTGCTAAGACGCAGTGTAACCTTATATAAGATTACTCCAAATCTTCAAAAACCTCTACAATGCCCTTCTGTTGTAATATTTCCTAATAATGGGCCTTTAATTATTTTCTTAAGTCCATTACTTATCTTGGGGCCATTACTTGATCCATTTTAAGATGAAAGCCTTTTATGAAATAAATTGGAGGGAAATGAAAATTTCCAATTTCCCACCATCTCCAAATTTAAATGTTTTCATTGTTTCCCACAATGAAGTCCTTACTTATAGTCACTCAAAAGACCCTAGCGTTTTTGATCATGCAAAATCGCATTTTCAACATGGGGGGAGAAGTGATAAAAAGAGTTTAGAAGAAATCAAAAATCTTCTACTCGGACAACACGAAGAAATCGTAAGATTAAAAGTCGTGGTTGAAAGGCTCAAAAGTCCAGAGGACGAAAAGCCCATTAACCGTCAAGAAGTTTCGGACTTCAATAATCGGTTAAAAGAAATTCAAGATAAGCTTACTCAAGTAATTGGGTAATGACGGCCAGTATACACACCATACAGACCGATCTTGATAAAATCATTAAGCCTCTTCTAGAAAAAATTCTAGAAAAACTTAATGAAGAAAGAGCATCTACTACAGAAATTGTGGAAGCAGCAGCGGCAAAAGTTATTTCTGAAATGAAAAATTGCCATTGCAATAAAGAAATTCTCGAAGCTTTAAGCTCTCAGCCTAAAGAAGAAGAGAGTAAGGTCATCCTTAGAAAAGATGACAAGAAAAGAGGTCCATACCTTTATAGTTACCCCAACTTCAGTGTGGGTAATGAAGAGTTAGGAACGGGAAAAAATTCCAAAAGTTTATCCTGGCCTTTCGGGGTAGATAAATAATGGATTATCTCCAATATATTCAAGAGTTTTATTCAAAAACTCTAATGAAAAGCTCCTTGACAAACAGTCAAGAAGCTAAAAAGTTTGAACAAGCACTAATCCTTCTTGAAGAACCGGATTTAGTCAATCAAACTATCAGAGGGAGTGCTGACTTAAAAACCCTGTTTGGTTTTCAAGAACACGTTATAAATATTATTAACGAATCTTCTGAAACAGACACGGACTCCTCTAAAAGCGAAAGCCTTCCAAGTCCTTCTTCAGAAGACGAAGAAGAACCAACTGGAACCCTGAGAATGGATAACACATTCCCAAAAATGGAACCAGGATATCCTATTTGGAAGAACCGAGAGAGGACCATTTTCAAAAGAAGAGAAAAACTCCCTTCTTTGAGACTTCCACAAGCCACTCTCAAGAAAAAGATACACCTTTTGGAAGGTTCACTCTTAATCTTGACTCCTGTCCAAAAGACAGAAAAACCCTTATTGACTTATGGGCAAAAGAAATGAGTTTGATCGTTCAAACCAATCCAGAAAAATACTATGATCAGAACACAGTACTCTTACTACTTGATCATAAAACTCATGGATCGGTGAACAAATTCATAAAAGACACTGAATGGGCACGAACTGACTTCGGTCCCACAGAGACTTTTGAATATGTCCTCGACGGCATATATACCATGTTCTTAGGTATAGATTTTTCTCTTGCAAAAGAAAGAGAAAAATTTACGATTATCGAAAGAGCAAAAGATAGACTGACGAAAAAGCAGATTTGCGACATCCGTCGGTTGGAACAATTCTCTTTGTGAATACGAGAGAAATCTCTATGACACAGGAGATCAAGAAGGATATAAAACTTATGTAGTTGATTACATAAGAAAAATTCCTTTAGTCGGAGAAATCGCTCTCATGCGTTTTCACCAAGAGAAAAGTGCAACCACTAATTTTAGTTTAGCATTTGCACACAAAATCGTTAAAGAAGAAATCTCAAAAATTTGCGATTTAACGAGAAAACAGAAACAGCTTAAATCGTTCAGCAAGAAGTGCTGCGATAAGATAGTTGAAAAAGACTTCAACTATGGATGTCAGTCAAACCACATCCAAAGAAAAAAGAAGAAAAGCTTCAAAGGAAAATCTAAGTATTCCTTTAGGAAGAAAAGAAAAACCTTTAAGCCAGGTAGATATGTCCAGAAGAAGCAGACATATAAAAAGAAATTTTGCCCTAAAGGCAAAAAGAATTGCGAATCTTTGGGTTTGCAATGAAGAAGGCCACTATGCAAATGAGTGTCCTAATAGAAAACAGCATCAAGACAAAGTCAAGATGCTCGAAGAAATCGTTCTTCTTGGACTGTGTCCAGTAGAAGACAAATACGAAGGATATGAAGAAGTTTTCATCATAGAATTTGATCCCGGAGAATCAACCTCTGAGTCTAGCAATGGATCATCAGACAGCGAATGATCATTGCAAAGAAGATTTAGTAATGCCTAACATTACTAACCCTTCCTCTATCTATATTCAAGGAACTTTTAAGTTCGAAGGATACAAAAAGATAAAATTTGGATTCTGGCAAGTAATGCTTGATAAAGAGTCTCAACTCTTAACGGCATTCACGTGTCCACAAGGACATTATCAATGGCTAGTTTTACCTTTTGGGTTTAAACAGGCGCCATCAATCTTTCAAAGGCACATGCAAAATGCCTTCAGAGATTATGAAAGATTCTGCTGTATCTATGTAGATGATATCCTCATCTTCAGCGACACAGAAGAGAAACATTTAATACATGTTTCTGCTGTTCTAAAGAAATGCGAAACTTTGGGTATCATTTTATCCAAGAAGAAAGCTCAGCTCTTTAAAACAAAGATTAATTTCCTAGGTTTAGAAATTGATCAAGGTTCTCATTGTCCTCAAGGTCATATTCTGGATCACATCCATAAGTTCCCTGACCAAATTGAAGACAAGAAACAACTGCAAAGGTTTTTAGGAATTTTAACCTATGCATCGATTACATTCCAAAGTTAGCAGCTTTAAGGGCACCCCTTCAAAGCAAGCTAAAGAAAGATCTTCCGTGGAAATGGCAAGATTCTGATACTCTTTATCTTCGTAAGATAAAGAAGCAGCTAATCAACTTTCCAAAGCTCTATCATCCAGAGCCTGACGACAAATTGATTATTGAGACTGACGCCTCCAATGAATTTTGGGGTGGAATACTCAAAAGCGATTAATTCGACAAAGAGTTAATTTGCAGATACACTTCTGGCAGTTTCAAAGCTGCAGAAAAGAATTATCATTCTAATGAAAAAGAATACCTTTCTGTCATTAGAGTAATAAACAAGTTCTCTATCTATTTAACTCCTGTTAAGTTCCTAGTAAGAACTGATAATAAAAACTTTACTTATTTCCTTAAACTAAAAATTCAAGGTGATAATAAGCAGGGTAGATTAGTCCGTTGGCAACAATGGCTAAGCAGATACAGTTTCTCTGTAGAACATCTAGAAGGAACAAAAAACAGTTTAGCTGATTTCTTGACTCGTGAATTTCATTATACTTAATTTTTATGATTTCAGGAAAGCTTGCTAACACCTTCGGGATAAAAAGTAGAGCTTCGGCTCCTTAAGAGGGTAAAACCTCAGGGACAATTCGTCCTTACAGGGATCCAGAAATGGATGAAGAAATCATGTTACAACATCAGGAAACACTCTTGATGCAACAAATTGAGCTTGTGAGAGCTCAACTAAGATATGTAAGACTCTTGAAGTCTGAACATCAAAAGGCTGTTGCTCCTTGCCTAACAGGCACAAGTCAACTTGTAGGTACCTTGAGTACTGAACCAAAAATGGTAATTTCAACACCATGTTTTTCAAAAACAAAAGTTGAAGCTAGTCCAGTTCAAACGGAAACTGGTAAAGACACATCAATACCGTTGATGGCTGATGCTTTGCCCAAAAGCATAAGGGAAGATTCAACTTCCAACAAAAGTGCTTCTGAGAGTATTAAGCAATTAATTAATCTCAGACCTAATCAGGGAATTCAAGTCCCAAAAGACGGAGTTAAATCCGCTGACAGTGAAACGTCAAATTCGGGAATTCAAATCCCTAATAAAAACTCAAAACCCTATTATGTCGTTTTTAATGGACCTAATAGAGGAATCTTTGAAAATTGGGACATTGCCAAACAAGCAATTGATGGTATCTCAAATTGTTCTTTCAAGAAATATAAAAACTTTTTGGAAGCAAAAACTGCTGCAAACATTTACAGCAGAAAAAAGGATTTGCCGGAACTACAATTAATTTGTAGTAAAGATATCCTTAGACCAGCAAATTTTGCTGCTGCTCTAAAGGCAAAAAGAGAAACAAAAATCTCTTTGGGACGACTCCCTCAAAGGAATCCTCCCCAGGAAGAAGAAATTCAAAACAATGATTTAACCATTAAAGGTTTTGAATATCTTTACCAATTCGCTAGAACCGCTAGTGAAGAAAATTTGATTGATGAAAAATTTTTTACCAAAAAAGGAAAGAATTTAAGTCATTTCAATTTCATCAAAGGGGCAAATCCAGAAATGGTTGCCGATTGTTTCATTTATGGCTTGGTTAAGTGCATCTACCCTAGCCAGAATTTACAAGAAATTAAACTTCTGCCAAAAGTGATTTACAAGGCAGTCAAAAACTTTAGAACAAAAATTTTAAAGTCAGATAAGGATATTTTTCTTAAAATATCCAGTTCCATCCCTATTTGGGAAGAAGATCATCAGGTTCTTTACAGACCACAGCACCTGATACACATTGGTATCAGCAAAGGAGAAAACTATTCACCCTCAGAACCATCTCCATGTACATTGGACAAAGTAGATCTATTTCCCCTGGGAAAAAGAAAGTTAGAAGAGTTTCTCACTCTTATCTTCAGGTTTTCTCAAGACGACCATATCTTCGTCAACCATGAAGACAAACATTGCCTGATGTACTCCAATTCCGGAAGACCCATCAGTCAACAAGATCAAGAAAGAATCTTATCTTTTCAGCAAAGATTCCTTCAGGGAACACACCTTCCCCACCACGACAGACGTCTTTGTCCTATTGTGGAAAAAATAGCCAAGATGCCATGCTACATGTGTGGACAGAACAAAAGTGGATCTCCCACTAATAACCAGCCGACGCAAAAAGACAAAGCGGAAAAAGCAGCTGGCAAAATCAAGATGGAAGACGCGTAAGGCAGACCCCCACCATAAAGAAAAAGAAGACTCCATTATGATCTAGTGGAGGAGAAAAAGAGAAAAAGGAGCCGCCCACTTCTTTATGCAATAATTCAGTGTGTACTGACGTAAGGGCATACGTCAATATGTTTTCCTTTTCATTCTCCCGCACTCTATATAAGGGAGAAGGGTTTTTCTATAATGGGCATTCGAAATCAAGGCTAGGGGGTCGATCCTAGAAAGAGAGAAAAATGATGAGTGAGTAAAACCCTCAACAGGGTTAGTAGAATAGGAAATTATGTAAAGCTCTCTGAGCATGTAAAATAGAGTGATGAAATAAGAGATTATTCAAGTTTATACCCAAGTGTCTAAAAATCTTATCCAGTAGTTAACTTAGGACCCGAAGATTTCTGGAGGCAACCGTTAGGAGTACCCGCTGAGGCAGGAGGCCGTTAAGGGGAAAGCTTATTTGGGCAAATGCTTGAAATTTGGTCAACATAAGGAAATGGTTTAAGGAACAAAGGTATAAACTAATCTTTAATCATCATCTTTTTACTAAATCTTTACATAAAAAGTACTATTTCTATTAATCCTGTTTACACGTCTTAATTATTATAGGAAATTCTATCTTATGATAGTTGTTATGCCAAATATGAACGAAGTTCATAAAGAAAAAGAGATCTTTATCTCTACTAATGATACTATTTCCCCATGGAAATATATTAAGAATGAACAAGAAATTGTCTTAACTAACGGAGAAGCTGTAAGGCTACTTCAGAAAGAATGCTATGATAGCATTAAAAATCGAGATCTTGTTAGGATCATTGAGGTTCATAAAGCCATGTGCTTTATGATGCAAAAAAGTGAACAATGGTTTAGGATTTATCCTAATCATTTATCCTTCAAAAAGCAATTGCAGTCTGCTGAAGACGCAATGAATTCCCTAACAAATGACTTATAGTCCTTACTTGGGAATTAAGAAAAAGGAAGTATTCAAAGGATTTAACTCTGTGAGGAGTTATTTTGTATTTCTTCCATCTTGATTTTGCCAGCTGCTTTTTCCGCTTTGTCTTTTTGCGTCGGCTGGTTATTAGTGGGAGATCCACTTTTGTTCTGTCCACACATGTAGCATGGCATCTTGGCTATTTTTTCCACAATAGGACAAAGACGTCTGTCGTGGTGGGGAAGGTGTGTTCCCTGAAGGAATCTTTGCTGAAAAGATAAGATTCTTTCTTGATCTTGTTGACTGATGGGTCTTCCGGAATTGGAGTACATCAGGCAATGTTTGTCTTCATGGTTGACGAAGATATGGTCGTCTTGAGAAAACCTGAAGATAAGAGTGAGAAACTCTTCTAACTTTCTTTTTCCCAGGGGAAATAGATCTACTTTGTCCAATGTACATGGAGATGGTTCTGAGGGTGAATAGTTTTCTCCTTTCTTTGATACCAATGTGTATCGAGGTGCGTGATAATCTGTAAAGAACACGATGATCTTCTTCCCAAATAGGGATGGATGGATATTTTAAGAAAAATATCCTTATCTGACTTTAAAATTTTTGTTCTAAAGTTTTTGACTGCCTTGTAAATCACTTTTGGCAGAAGTTTAATTTCTTGTAAATTCTGGCTAGGGTAGATGCACTTAACCAAGCCATAAATGAAACAATCGGCAACCATTTAGGATTTGCCCCTTTGATGAAATTGAAATGACTTAAATTCTTTCCTTTTTGGTAAAAAATTTTTCATCAATCAAATTTTCTTCACTAGCGGTTCTAGCGAATTGGTAAGATATTCAAAACCTTTAATGGTTAAATCATTGTTTTGAATTTCTTCTTCTGGGAGGATTCCTTTGAGGAGTCGTCCCAAGAGATTTTTGTTTCTCTTTTTGCCTTTAGAGCGAACAAAATTTTTGGTCTAAGGATATCTTTACTACAAATTAATTGTAGTTTAGGCAAATCCTTTTATAACGTAAATGTTTGCGATCTTTGCTTCCAAAAGTTTTTATATTTCTTGAAAGAACAATTTGAGATACCATCAATTGCTTGTTTGGCAATGTCCCAATTTTCAAAGATTCCTCTATTAGGTCCATTAAAAACGACATAATAGGGTTTTGAGTTTTTATTGATTTGAATTCCCGAATTTGACGTTTCCTTTGTCGGATTTAACTCCGTCTTTGGGACTTGAATTCCACGATTAGGTCTAAGATTAATTAATTGCTTAATACTCTCGAAGCACTTTTGTTGGAAGTTGAATCTTCCCTTATGCTTTTGGGCAAGCATCGGCCATCAACGGTATTGATGTGTCTTTACCGGTTTCCGTTTGAACTGGACTAGCTTCAACTTTTGTTTTGAAAAACATGGTGTTGAAATTACCATTTTGGTTCGGTACTCAAGGTACCTACAAGTTGACTTGTGCACTGTTAGGCAAGGAGCAATGACCTTTGATGTTCGACTTCAAGAGTCTTACATATCTTAGTTGAGCTCTCACAAGCTCAATTTGTTGCATCAAGAGTGTTTCTGATGTTGTAACATGATTTCTTCATCCATTTCTGGATCCCCTGTGGGGGACGAATTGTCCCCGAGGTTTTACCCTCTTAAGGAGCCGAAGCTCTACTTTTTATCCCGAAGGTGTTAGCAAGCTTTCTGAAATCATAAAAATTAAGTATAATGAAATTCACGAGTCAAGAAATCATAAACCGTTTTTGTTCCTTCTAGATGTTCTACGGAAGCGTATCTCGCTTAGCCATTGTTGCCAACGGACTAATCTACCGCTTATTATCACCTTGAATTTTTAGTTTAAGGAAATAAGTAAAGTTTTTATTATCAGTTCTTACTAGGAACTTAACAGAGTTAAATAGATAGAGAACTTGTTTATTACTCTAATGACAGAAGGTATTCTTTTTCATTAGAATGATAATTCTTTCTCAGCCTTTGAAAGCTTTGCCGAGATGTATCTGCAAATTAACTCTTTGTCGAGAATTAAGCTGCTTTGAGTATTCCACCCCAAAATTCATTGGAGCGTCGGTCTCAATAATCAATTTGTCGTCGAGCTCGATGATAGAGCTTTGGAAAGTTGATTAGGCTGCTTCTTTATCTTACGAAGATAAAGAGTATCGATCTTGCCATTTCCACGGAAGATCTTTCTTTAGCTTGCTTTGAAGGGGTGCCCTTAAAGCTGCTAACTTTGGAATGTAATCGATGCGTAGGTTAAAATTCCTAAAAACCTTTGCGGTTGTTTCTTGTCTTCAATTTGGTCGGGAACTTATGGATGTGATCCAGAATATGACCTTGAGGACAATGAGAACCTTGATCAATTTCTAAACCTAGGAAATTAATCTTTGTTTTAAAAGAGCCGAAGCTTTCTTCTTGGATAAAATGATACCCAAAGTTTCGCATTTCTTTAGAAACGGAAACATGTATTAAATGTTTCTCTTACGTGTCGCCTAAGATGAGGATATCATCTACATAGATACGATGAGAATCTTTCATAATCTCGAAGGCATTTTGCATGTGCCTTTGAAAGATTGATGGCGCCTGTTTAAACCCAAAAGGTAAAACTAGCCATTGATAATGTCCTTGTGGACACGTGAATGCCGTTAAGAGTTGAGACTCTTTATCAAGCATTACTTGCCGTAATCCGACTTGCAATCTAAACTGCGGGAACATCTTTTTCCCACGGATAAGAGACAAGGCGTCTTTATTGGGAAGCTTATGGCCATCTCCTACAGTAAGATCATTCATCTTTTTGTAGTTAACTACCATTCTTTTCTTTCCACGTCGTTTTTCTGCTTCATTTTCAACGAGGAAGGCAGGTGACATGTGAGGAGATTTACTGGGAATAATAATTTTCATTTCCAGTAATTCCTTAATTTGCTTGGCAAATTCTTCCACGTCTTGTGGGCTGTATTTCATGGGTTTAACCCTACAAATACTTTTTGGATCTACCAACATAATGCTGGCCTTCATCCAATGCTTTGTTTTTCGGGATCTAAAGGATTTTACGAGCAGACTTTTTCTAACAATTTTTCAATTGCTATTTTTATTTCCGTTTAAGTTAAGCGGTCTTAAGCTTGCTTTTTGTTCATCATGGAATTTTTTAAGCATAGCTCTCCCCTTTCTAAAAAATAAATTTTTGTAGAAGAGATGTTAAGCTGGAGTATTGCTTTACTTTTAGAATCTTTTTCATTGATTCTAAAAAGCCTTTAAAGCCTACACGCTCTGCTCGTGTGACTTTTCTAATCCATACTTCTTCCTTTTCCAAGGTTGTGAAGATGATCTTGTTGGTAAACTGTGTGAAAGGACTATAGGTTAAACAGAAGTTGTTACCTATAAGGAAGTCCAATCCAGCTTCCTGTTGATATCTTTGTTGGAATATGAAAGATTGTATCTCCAAAAAGTACATCAAGGTTTTTGCAAACCTTATTGATTGTTATGGTAGAACCATTAGCAATCCTGACCTGTATTGGTCTTTCTGCATTCACCCAATGTTCAGGTGGAATAACATATTGACTTGCTACGCAAAGGCTTGCGCCTGTATCTACATAGCAATGCAATTTTATCTTTGTATCCTTCGAACTTAAAAGTTCCTTGAATATAGATAGAGGAAGGGTTAGTAATGTTAGGCATTACTAAATCTTCTTTGCAATGATCATTCGCTGTCTGATGATCCATTGCTAGACTCAGAGGTTGATTCTCCGGGATCAAATTCTATGATGAAAACTTCTTCATATCCTTCGTATTTGTCTTCTACTGGACACAGTCCAAGAAGAACGATTTCTTCGAGCATCTTGACTTTGTCTTGATGCTGTTTTCTATTAGGACACTCATTTGCATAGTGGCCTTCTTCATTGCAAACCCAGCATCTGCAATTCTTTTTGCCTTTAGGGCAAAATTTCTTTTTATATGTCTGCTTCTTCTGGACATATCTACCTGGCTTAAAGGTTTTTCTTTTCTTCCTAAAGGAATACTTAGATTTTCCTTTGAAGCTTTTCTTCTTTTTTCTTTGGATGTGGTTTGACTGACATCCATAGTTGAAGTCTTTTTCAACTATCTTATCGCAGCACTTCTTGCTGAACGATTTAAGCTGTTTCTGTTTTCTCGTTAAATCGCAAATTTTTGAGATTTCTTCTTTAACGATTTTGTGTGCAAATGCTAAACTAAAATTAGTGGTTGCACTTTTCTCTTGGTGAAAACGCATGAGAGCGATTTCTCCGACTAAAGGAATTTTTCTTATGTAATCAACTACATAAGTTTTATATCCTTCTTGATCTCCTGTGTCATAGAGATTTCTCTCGTATTCACAGTAGAATTGTTCCAACTGACAGATGTCGCAAATCTGCATTTTCGTCAGTCTATCTTTTGCTCTTTCGATAATCGTAAATTTTTCTCTTTCTTTTGCAAGAGAAAAATCTATACCTAAGAACATGGTATATATGCCGTCGAGGACATATTCAAAAGTCTCTGTGGGACCGAAGCCGCGTGCCCATTCAGTGTCTTTTATGAATTTGTTCACCGATCCATGAGTTTTATGATCAAGTAGTAAGAGTACTGTGTTCTGATCATAGTATTTTTCTGGATTGGTTTGAACGATCAAACTCATTTCTTTTGCCCATAAGTCAATAAGGGTTTTTCTGTCTTTTGGACAGGAGTCAAGATTAAGAGTGAACCTTCCAAAAGGTGTATCTTTTTCTTGAGAGTGGCTTGTGGAAGTCTCAAAGAAGGGAGTTTTTCTCTTCTTTTGAAAATGGTCCTCTCTGGTTCTTCCAGTAGGATATCCTGGTTCCATTTTTGGGAATGTGTTATCCATTCTCGGGGTTCCAAGCTTGGTTCTTCTTCGTCTTCTGAAGAAGGACTTGGAAGGCTTTCGCTTTTAGAGGAGTCCGTGTCTGTTTCAGAAGATTCGTTAATAATATTTATAACGTGTTCTTGAAAACCAAACAGGGTTTTTAAGTCAGCACTCCCTCTGATAGTTTGATTGACTAAATCCGGTTCTTCAAGAAGGATTAGTGCTTGTTCAAACTTTTTAGCTTCTTGACTGTTTGTCAAGGAGCTTTTCATTAGAGTTTTTGAATAAAACTCTTGAATATATTGAGATAATCCATTATTTATCTACCCCGAAAGGCCGATAAACTTTTGGAATTTTTTCCCGTTCCTAACTCTTCATTACCCACACCGAAGTCAGGTAACTATAAAGGTATGGACCTCTTTTCTTGTCATCTTTTCTAAGGATGACCTTACTCTCTTCTTCTTTAGGCTGAGAGCTTAAAGCTTCGAGAATTTCTTTATTGCAATGGCAATTTTTCATTTCAGAAATAACTTTTGCCGCTGCTGCTTCCACAATTTCTGTAGTAGATGCTCTTTCTTCATTAAGTTTTTCTAGAATTTTTTCTAGAAGAGGCTTAATGATTTTATCAAGATCGGTGTATGGTGTGTATACTGGCCGTCATTACCCAATTACTTGAGTAAGCTTATCTTGAATTTCTTTTAACCGATTATTGAAGTCCGAAACTTCTTGACGGTTAATGGGCTTTTCGTCCTCTGGACTTTTGAGCCTTTCAATCACGACTTTTAATCTTACGATTTCTTCGTGTTGTCCGAGTAGAAGATTTTTGATTTCTTCTAAACTCTTTTTATCACTTCTCCCCCCATGTTGAAAATGCGATTTTGCATGATCAAAAACGCTAGGGTCTTTTGAGTGACTTTCGCTTGGATCTTTGCTTAATCCGAAGAAGGATAGGAGCTTGGATATCCCAAGGAAATTTCTTCCAACAATTTGATTTAAATTGTTGCAACTTTCAGTTATATGTCTGATAGTATAACTGTTGCTACTAAACACATATTGTTTAGCGGGTTTGTTTGCACCTTCGTCTAAAGGTTTAAGATTTAAAATCTTGCCTTTTTTGTAGACATGAGGCTTCTTGATTAGAGGATTTGACATGTTAGCAACTATCTTGCAATAGAGCTGTTAAATCTTCTATTCTTTTTGACATAGATTTTAAGAGTTCTCTGTCATGCCTATCTCTAGGTGTTTCATACCTAACAGAAGGCTCTCCGATTTCCAAGATGTTTTTGGAAATACTTTGTCTTGGTGTATTACCTAAGACAGGCTTATTCTTAGCAATGTTAATTGCCCAAGAATTATTTGGTGCTTCAATCGGAGAAAATGACTTCTCTTCGATCTTTCCAATGTCAGAGAATACATCTTCTAAAGCTATGTATTCTTTCTTCTTGTATTCTTATGCTATGAACACTGCTTGTTAAGGCGTATGCCACCAAGTAGGTAAGGCTGAATACTTTATCTCCTTTGTTCATGAGGTTTGATCTTTCAAATTCATGAACGAAAGATAAGACCTGGTCCAAATTCTTAGTATTTAAACTAATCTCGAATTTTGGATATACAGAAAACATGAATTTTCTATATGCCAAGTTTCCTCTTGCTGCTCCAAGGATGCAGTCTTTTCGGTCATTGATCCTATTATCGATTAATGCTAATTTTACTGGAGAATTTATTCCTTCTTGGAATTCTGATTTCAGTAAAATTTTTATTGCTCCTAGATGAACCGTACTGATAGTAGGTCGTATCTTAGGATCAATCTTTAGAAGCTGTTTGTTTATTTCTTCCTTTGTAATTAAAGGCAAATAAACGCTTCCCTTAGTATCTTTTATATCAACGTGCATTTCTTTTGTGCTGACGTAATAAAAGATACTATTCTTTCTTTTAAGAAAGTTTAAAGCAGGACTCGGACAACACGAAGAAATCGTAAGATTAAAAGTCGTGGTTGAAAGGCTCAAAAGTCCAGAGGACGAAAAGCCCATTAACCGTCAAGAAGTTTCGGACTTCAATAATCGGTTAAAAGAAATTCAAGATAAGCTTACTCAAGTAATTGGGTAATGACGGCCAGTATACACACCATACAGACCGATCTTGATAAAATCATTAAGCCTCTTCTAGAAAAAATTCTAGAAAAACTTAATGAAGAAAGAGCATCTACTACAGAAATTGTGGAAGCAGCAGCGGCAAAAGTTATTTCTGAAATGAAAAATTGCCATTGCAATAAAGAAATTCTCGAAGCTTTAAGCTCTCAGCCTAAAGAAGAAGAGAGTAAGGTCATCCTTAGAAAAGATGACAAGAAAAGAGGTCCATACCTTTATAGTTACCCCAACTTCAGTGTGGGTAATGAAGAGTTAGGAACGGGAAAAAATTCCAAAAGTTTATCCTGGCCTTTCGGGGTAGATAAATAATGGATTATCTCCAATATATTCAAGAGTTTTATTCAAAAACTCTAATGAAAAGCTCCTTGACAAACAGTCAAGAAGCTAAAAAGTTTGAACAAGCACTAATCCTTCTTGAAGAACCGGATTTAGTCAATCAAACTATCAGAGGGAGTGCTGACTTAAAAACCCCCGTTTGGTTTTCAAGAACACGTTATAAATATTATTAACGAATCTTCCGAAACAGACACGGACTCCTCTAAAAGCGAAAGTTTTCCAAGTCCTTCTTCGTAAGACGAAGAAGAACCAAGCTGGAACCACGAGAATGGATAACACATTCCCAAAAATGGAACCAGGATATCCTTGGAAGAACCAGAGAGGACCATTTTCAAAAGAAGAGAAAAACTCCCTTCTTTCGAGACTTCCACAAGCCACTCTCAAGAAAAAGATACACCTTTTGGAAGGTTCACTCTTAATCTTGACTCCCGTCCAAAAGACAGAAAAACCCTTATTGACTTATGGGCAAAAGAAATGAGTTTGATCGTTCCAAACCAATCCAGAAAAATACTATGATCGAACACGGCATCTTACTACTTGATCATAAAACTCATGGATCGGTGAACAAATTCATAAAAGACAACCGAATGGGCACGAACCGATGCTTCGGTCCCACGAGACTTTTGAATATGTCCTCGACGGCATATATACCATGTTCTTAGGTATAGATTTTTCTCTTGCAAAAGAAAGAGAAAAATTTACGATTATCGAAAGAGCAAAAGATAGACTGACGAAAATGCGGATTATGCGACATCATCGCTTGGAACAATTCTAATGAATACGAGAGAAATCTCTATGACACGAGATCAAGAAGGATATAAAACTTATGTAGTTGATTACATAAGAAAAATTCCTTTAGTCGGAGAAATCGCTCTCATGCGTTTTCACCAAGAGAAAGTGCAACCACTAATTTTAGTTTAGCATTTGCACACAAAATCGTTAAAGAAGAAATCTCAAAAATTTGCGATTTAACGAGAAAACGAAATTAAATCGTTCGGCAAGAAGTGTCGATAAGATAGTTGAAAAAGACTTCAACTATGGATGTCGAGTCAAACCACATCCAAAGAAAAAGAAGAAAAGCTTCAAAGGAAAATCTAAGTATTCCTTTAGGAAGAAAAAGAAAAACCTTTAAGCTGGTAGATATGTCTAGAAGAAGCGGACATATAAAAGAAATTT
Organism: Adenophora triphylla var. japonica; assembly: GCA_022495995.1. Taxonomy (NCBI): domain Eukaryota; kingdom Viridiplantae; phylum Streptophyta; class Magnoliopsida; order Asterales; family Campanulaceae; genus Adenophora; species Adenophora triphylla. Next base: position 279,895 of record JAFEMH010003133.1, read on the forward strand.
TGCCCTAAAGGCAAAAAGAATCTGCGAATCTTGGGTTTGCAGATGAAGAAGGCCACTATGCAAATGAGTGTCCTAATAGAAAACGACATCAAGACAAAGTCAAGATGCTCGAAGAAATCGTTCTTCTTGGGCGTATGTCCGATGAAGACAAATACGAAGGATATGAAGAAGTTTTCATCATAGAATTTGATCCCAGAATCAACCTCGAGTCTAGCAATGGATCATCAGACAGCGAATGATCATTGCAAAGAAGATTTAGTAATGCCTAACATTACTAACCCTTCCTCTATCTATATTCAAGGAACTTTTAAGTTCGAAGGATACAAAAAGATAAAATTGCATTGCTATGTAGATACAGGCGCAAGCCTTTGCGTAGCAAGTCAATATGTTATTCCACCTGAACATTGGGTGAATGCAGAAAGACCAATACAGGTCAGGATTGCTAATGGTTCTACCATAACAATCAATAAGGTTTGCAAAAACCTTGATGTACTTTTTGGAGATACAATCTTTCATATTCCAACAGTATATCAACAGGAAGCTGGATTGGACTTCCTTATAGGTAACAACTTCTGTTTAACCTATAGTCCTTTCACACAGTTTACCAACAAGATCATCTTCACAACCTTGGAAAAGGAAGAAGTATGGATTAGAAAAGTCACACGAGCAGAGCGTGTAGGCTTTAAAGGCTTTTTAGAATCAATGAAAAAAGATTCTAAAAGTAAAGCACCGGCTCCAGTTAACATCTCTTCTACAAAAATTTATTTTTTAGAAAGGGGGAGAGCTATGCTTAAAAAATTCCATGATGAACAAAAGCAGTTAAGACTGCTTAACTCAGAAACGGAAATAAAAATAGCAATTGAAAAATTGTTAGAAAAAGTCTGTTCAGAAAATCCTTTAGATCCTGAAAAAACAAAGCATTGGATGAAGGCCAGCATTATGTTGGTAGATCCAAAAAGTATTTGTAGGGTTAAACCTATGAAATACAGCCCACAAGACGTGGAAGAATTTGCCAAGCAAATTAAGGAATTACTGGAAATGAAAATTATTATTCCCAGTAAATCTCCTCACATGTCACCTGCCTTCCTCGTTGAAAATGAAGCAGAAAAACGACGTGGAAAGAAAAGAATGTAGTTAACTACAAAAAGATGAATGATCTTGCGTAGGAGATGGCCATAATCTTCCCAATAAAGACGACTTTCTTGTCTCTTATCCGTGGGAAAAAGATGTTCAGTAGTTTAGATTGCAAGTCTGGATTCTGGCAAGTAATGCTTGATAAAGAGTCTCAACTCTTAACGGCATTCACGTGTCCACAAGGACATTATCAATGGCTAGTTTTACCTTTTGGGTTTAAACAGGCGCCATCAATCTTTCAAAGGCACATGCAAAATGCCTTGAGATTATGAAAGATTCTATCTATGTAGATGATATCCTCATCTTCAAAACACGAGAAGAGAAACATTTAATACATGTTTACCATTTGTTCTAAAGAAATGCGAAACTTTGGGTATCATTTTATCCAAGAAGAAAGCTCGGCTCTTTAAAACAAAGATTAATTTCCTAGGTTTAGAAATTGATCAAGGTTCTCATTGTCCTCAAGGTCATATTCGGATCACATCCATAAGTTCACGACCAAATTGAAGACAAGAAACAAGCACAAAGGTTTTTAGGAATTTTAACCTATGCATCGGATTACATTCAAAGTTAGCGGCTTTAAGGGCACCCCTTCAAAGCAAGCTAAAGAAAAGATCTTCCGTGGAAATGGCAAGATTACGATACTCTTTATCTTCGTAAGATAAAGAAGCGGCTAATCAACTTTCCAAAGCTCTATCATCCAGAGCCTTTGACGACAAATTGATTATTGAGGCGCGCCTCCAATGAATTTTGGGGTGGAATACTCAAAGCGATTAATTCGACAAAGAGTTAATTTGCGAGATACACTTCTCGGCAGTTTCAAAAGCTGCGAAAAGAATTATCATTCTAATGAAAAAGAATACCTTTACGTCATTAGAGTAATAAACAAGTTCTCTATCTATTTAACTCTGGTAAGTTCCTAGTAGAGCGATAATAAAACTTTACTTATTTCCTTAAACTAAAAATTCAAGGTGATAATAAAGCGAGGGTAGATTAGTCCGTTGGCAACAATGGCTAAGCGGATACGGATTTCTCTGTAGAACATCTAGAAGGAACAAAAACAGGTTTAGGTGATTTCTTGACTCGTGAATTTCATTATACTTAATTTTTATGATTTCGGGAAAGCTTGCTAACACCTTCGGGATAAAAAGTAGAGCTTCGGCTCCTTAAGAGGTAAAACCTCGGGGACAATTCGTCCTTACGGGGATCCGAAATGGATGAAGAAATCATGTTACAACATCGAAACACTCTTGATGCAACAAATTGAGCTTGTGAGAGCTCAACTAAGATATGTAAGACTCTTGAAGTCCGAACATCAAAAGGTGCATTGCTCCTTGCCTAACAGGCACAAGTCAACTTGTAGGTACCTTGAGTACTGAACCAAAAATGGTAATTTCAACACCATGTTTTTCAAAAACAAAAGTTGAAGCTAGTCCAGTTCAAACGGAAACTGGTAAAGACACATCAATACCGTTGATGGCTGATGCTTTGCCCAAAAGCATAAGGGAAGATTCAACTTCCAACAAAAGTGCTTCTGAGAGTATTAAGCAATTAATTAATCTCGAGACCCTAATCGAGGAATTCAAGTCCCAAAAGACGGAGTTAAATCGGCAAGTGAAACGTCAAATTCGGAATTCAAATCCTAATAAAAACTCAAAACCCTATTATGTCGTTTTTAATGGACCTAATAGAGGAATCTTTGAAAATTGGGACATTGCCAAACAAGCAATTGATGGTATCCAGAGGACGAAAAGCCCATTAACCGTCAAGAAGTTTCGGACTTCAATAATCGGTTAAAAGAAATTCAAGATAAGCTTACTCAAGTAATTGGGTAATGACGGCCAGTATACACACCATACAGACCGATCTTGATAAAATCATTAAGCCTCTTCTAGAAAAATTCTAGAAAAACTTAATGAAGAAAGAGCATCTACTACGAAATTGTGGAAGCAGACGGCAAAAGTTATTTACGAAATGAAAAATTGCCATTGCAATAAAGAAATTCTCGAGAAGCTTTAAGCTCTCGGCCCTAAAGAAGAAGAGAGTAAGGTCATCCTTAGAAAAGATGACAAGAAAAGAGGTCCATACCTTTATAGTTACCCCAACTTCGGTGTGGGTAATGAAGAGTTAAGGAACGGGAAAAAATTCCAAAAGTTTATCCTGGCCTTTCGGGTAGATAAATAATGGATTATCTCCAATATATTCAAGAGTTTTATTCAAAAACTCTAATGAAAAGCTCCTTGACAAACGATCAAGAAGCTAAAAAGTTTGAACAAGCACTAATCCTTCTTGAAGAGCAGTTTAGTCAATCAAACTATCGGAGAGTCTTGACTTAAAAACCTGTTTGGTTTTCAAGAACACGTTATAAATATTATTAACGAATCTTCGAAACAGGACACGGACTCCTCTAAAAGCGAAAGCCTTCCAAGTCCTTCTTCAGGAAGACGAAGAAGAACCAAGCTGGAACCACGAGAATGGATAACACATTCCCAAAAATGGAACCAGGATATCCCTCTTGGAAGAACCGAGAGAGGACCATTTTCAAAAGAAGAAAAACTCCTTCTTTGAGACTTCCACAAGCCACTCTCAAGAAAAAGATACACCTTTTGGAAGGTTCACTCTTAATCTTGACTCCTGTCCAAAAGACAGAAAAACCCTTATTGACTTATGGGCAAAAGAAATGAGTTTGATCGTTCAAACCAATCCAGAAAAATACTATGATCAGAACACAGTACTCTTACTACTTGATCATAAAACTCATGGATCGGTGAACAAATTCATAAAAAGACCTTGAATGGGCACGAAGTGACTTCGGTCCCACGGAGACTTTGAATATGTCCTCGGCGGCATATATACCATGTTCTTAGGTATAGATTTTTCTCTTGCAAAAGAAAGAGAAAAATTTACGATTATCGAAAGAGCAAAAGATAGACTGACGAAAATGCAGATTTGCGACATCTGTCAGTTGGAACAATTCTACTGTGAATACGACTTTTAATCTTACGATTTCTTCGTGTTTCTTGACGGTTAATGGGCGGCTCCTTTTTCTCTTTTTCTCCTCCACTAGATCATAATGGAGTCTTCTTTTTCTTTATGGTGGGGGTCTGCCTTACGCGTCTTCCATCTTGATTTTGCCCAGTACTTTTCGCTTTGTCTTTTTTGCGTCAGGTTATTAGTGGGAGATCCACTTTTGTTACGTCCACACATGTAGCATGGCATCTTGGCTATTTTTTCCACAATAGGACAAAGACGTCTGTCGTGGTGGGGAAGGTGTGTTCCCTGAAGGAATCTTTGCTGAAAAGATAAGATTCTTTCTTGATCTTGTTGACTGATGGGTCTTCCGGAATTGGAGTACATCAGGCAATGTTTGTCTTCATGGTTGACGAAGATATGGTCGTCTTGAGAAAACCTGAAGATAAGAGTGAGAAACTCTTCTAACTTTCTTTTTCCCAGGGGAAATAGATCTACTTTGTCCAATGTACATGGAGATGGTTACGAGGGTGAATAGTTTTCTCCTTTCTTTGATACCAATGTGTATCAAAGCCGTGATCTGTAAAGAACTTTGATGATCTTCTTCCCAAATAGGGATGGAACTGGATATTTTAAGAAAAATATCCTTATCTGACTTTAAAATTTTTGTTCTAAAGTTTTTGACTGCCTTGTAAATCACTTTTGGCAGAAGTTTAATTTCTTGTAAATTCTGGCTAGGGTAGATGCACTTAACCAAGCCATAAATGAAACAATCGGCAACCATTTATGGATTTGCCCCTTTGATGAAATTGAAATGACTTAAATTCTTTCCTTTTTTGGTAAAAAATTTTTCATGAATCAAATTTTCTTCACTAAGCGGTTCTAGCGAATTGGTAAAGATATTCAAAACCTTTAATGGTTAAATCATTGTTTTGAATTTCTTCTTCTGAGGAGGATTCCTTTGAGGAGTCGTCCCAAAGAGATTTTTGTTTCTCTTTTTGCCTTTAGAGCAGCAGCAAAATTTGCTGGTCTAAGGATATCTTTACTACAAATTAATTGTAGTTCCGGCAAATCCTTTTTTCTGCTGTAAATGTTTGCAGCAGTCTTTGCTTCCAAAAAGTTTTTATATTTCTTGAAAGAACAATTTGAGATACCATCAATTGCTTGTTTGGCAATGTCCCAATTTTCAAAGATTCCTCTATTAGGTCCATTAAAAACGACATAATAGGGTTTTGAGTTTTTATTAGGGATTTGAATTCCCGAATTTGACGTTTCACTGTCAGCGGATTTAACTCCGTCTTTTGGGACTTGAATTCCCTGATTAGGTCTGAGATTAATTAATTGCTTAATACTCTCAGAAGCACTTTTGTTGGAAGTTGAATCTTCCCTTATGCTTTTGGGCAAAGCATCAGCCATCAACGGTATTGATGTGTCTTTACCAGTTTCCGTTTGAACTGGACTAGCTTCAACTTTTGTTTTTGAAAAACATGGTGTTGAAATTACCATTTTTGGTTCAGTACTCAAGGTACCTACAAGTTGACTTGTGCCTGTTAGGCAAGGAGCAACAGCCTTTTGATGTTCAGACTTCAAGAGTCTTACATATCTTAGTTGAGCTCTCACAAGCTCAATTTGTTGCATCAAGAGTGTTTCTTGATGTTGTAACATGATTTCTTCATCCATTTCTCGGGATCCCTGTAGGGGCGAATTGTCCCCGAGGTTTTACTCCTCTTAAGGAGCCGAAGCTCTACTTTTTATCCCGAAGGTGTTAGCAAGCTTTCCTGAAATCATAAAAATTAAGTATAATGAAATTCACGAGTCAAGAAATCGGCTAAAGCGTTTTTGTTCCTTCTAGATGTTCTACAGAGAAACTGTATCTGCTTAGCCATTGTTGCCAACGGACTAATCTACCCTGCTTATTATCACCTTGAATTTTTAGTTTAAGGAAATAAGTAAAGTTCTTATTATCAGTTCTTACTAGGAACTTAACAGGAGTTAAATAGATAGAGAACTTGTTTATTACTCTAATGACAGAAAGGTATTCTTTTTCATTAGAATGATAATTCTTTTCTGCAGCTTTGAAACTGCCAGAAGTGTATCTGCAAATTAACTCTTTGTCAGAATTAACTGCTTTGAGTATTCCACCCCAAAATTCATTGGAGGCGTCAGTCTCAATAATCAATTTGTCGTCAGGCTCTGGATGATAGAGCTTTGGAAAGTTGATTAGCTGCTTCTTTATCTTACGAAGATAAAGAGTATCAGAATCTTGCCATTTCCACGGAAGATCTTTCTTTAGCTTGCTTTGAAGGGGTGCCCTTAAAGCTGCTAACTTTGGAATGTAATCTGATGCATAGGTTAAAATTCCTAAAAACCTTTGCAGTTGTTTCTTGTCTTCAATTTGGTCAGGGAACTTATGGATGTGATCCAGAATATGACCTTGAGGACAATGAGAACCTTGATCAATTTCTAAACCTAGGAAATTAATCTTTGTTTTAAAGAGCTGAGCTTTCTTCTTGGATAAAATGATACCCAAAGTTTCGCATTTCTTTAGAACAGCAGAAACATGTATTAAATGTTTCTCTTAAATGCCGAAGATGAGGATATCATCTACATAGATACTGGCCAGAATCTTTCATAATCTCTGAAGGCATTTTGCATGTGCCTTTGAAAGATTGATGGCGCCTGTTTAAACCCAAAAGGTAAAACTAGCCATTGATAATGTCCTTGTGGACACGTGAATGCCGTTAAGAGTTGAGACTCTTTATCAAGCATTACTTGCCAGAATCCAGACTTGCAATCTAAACTACTGAACATCTTTTCCCACGGATAAGAGACAATGAGTCTTTATTTGGGAAGATTATGGCCATCTCCTACGGTAAGATCATTCATCTTTTTGTAGTTAACTACCATTCTTTTCTTTCCACGTCGTTTTCTCTTCATTTTCAACGAGGAAGGCAGTGACATGTGAGGAGATTTGCGGGAATAATAATTTTCATTTCCAGTAATTCCTTAATTTGCTTGGCAAATTCTTCCACGTCTTGTGGGCTGTATTTCATAGGTTTAACCCTACAAATACTTTTTGGATCTACCAACATAATGCTGGCCTTCATCCAATGCTTTGTTTTTTCAGGATCTAAAGGATTTTCTGAACAGACTTTTTCTAACAATTTTTCAATTGCTATTTTTATTTCCGTTTACGAGTTGCGGTCTTAAGCTGCTTTTGTTCATCATGGAATTTTTTAAGCATAGCTCTCCCCTTTCTAAAAAATAAATTTTTGTAGAAGAGATGTTAATCGGAGTAGGTGCTTTACTTTTAGAATCTTTTTTCATTGATTCTAAAAAGCCTCTAAAGCCTACACGCTCTGCTCGTGTGACTTTTCTAATCCATACTTCTTCCTTTTCCAAGGTTGTGAAGATGATCTTGTTGGTAACCGTGTGGAAAGGACT